>CM076572.1:343000416-343103250 GCA_034641835.2 Pinus albicaulis
CAGAAGAGAGGATAAAACAACTTATGAGCCAGCTAGAAAGATATAGGATAAAACACTGGAGATAGGGATGAAGAAAGCTCTTCCTCAAAGAGGGAATCATTAGGCGTACCATGGCTAGGTGTCTGCATATTTGAACAAAATTAATATTATTTCAATTATGTAAATAACTAAAATACCTGAAGATAGAGCAATGCTGGCACTTTACATGTTCTTCCGTTGGCCTCTCTCCGCGATCATCCCGTCTCGGGGTTGTTCCTGCACTGCTCTGATCAGTCTGCCACATTGCAATAAAATTATAAATGTAAAAACTTGAAAAAAATATCTAACTTGAAAACACAAAATGAAAACTGAAATAATTTCTAATAAGACACCGGAAGACAGAGTTAGAGTTTCAAATATGCCTTGCATTGAATTCAGTCCCGGAAACATGTCATTGCACATTAAGGCACCCAAACAAGAGACGAGTTGACAATGAAGACCTTATTGAATATATTGTTGGAGCAACTTCTATTAAACTTGTTGTGAAGACCTTGAGGATATTTTTGGAGCAACATTGTTGAAGCTGATGGTATAGCATTGTTGGAGACGATCTTGAAGGGCCTTGAAGTGAATCTTTTGGAGCAACTATTGAAAAATCCTTAGAGCATTTAAGTAAGGCACTTTCTATCTTCCATCACCTTTTTCCTTTCAATATCCTTTAAACGATTTTGTTGATATTTAATGTTTGAAATCATGTTATAATTCCTTGATTATATGTGTTTGGGGACTAGAATAATTTCACACTAAACCATGCAAACTTAAAAGTAACTTAACATATCCATAAAGTAATAATAATCATAATTCCTAATTTCCTATTGTATGATATGATGCAAATTATTCAAACATGAAGTAATGAAGACATGCAATGTCTGAATTTCAAGATTGATGAACCAATACAAGAAGTTAGAAACTACAACTTTGATTCAATACTCTATGTCCTAACTCTAGGAAGGAATCTAGTTTATCGTACAGAACATGCATCGTGTATTATCAATTCTTAATTGACAACAACTAAAGGTCATCTACCTCATCAATTCCTTCCCATTTTGTGTTTTTATGTTATATTCCTTATCAAAGTGTCAAATTTCTCTCAAAGTAAGCAACCACTGAATAAAATAAAAAATAGTTGAGATATGATTGAGAAATGGTCATTTATTTCTTGAAAGGATCTTCACAATTTATTTGGTTGTTTTTCATCTCAAGAAACAAGAAATGACCTAAGAAACTATCGTGATGTGATATAAGAAACAACACGGTGCAATGGCCATTTTCAAAGCCAAATGATGTCCATTGAGGACATGGCCTTTATTTGGTTCCTGTTTCATAGGAGTTTCGGGTAGAAATGGAACTTTGTTGTACCATTTCTAGTAGTAAAAAGGGAAAACCTTCTTTTTCCATGGGAAATAATTTACCTTTCCTTTTCAAGATAATCTAAATCACAAAAAATATGAACTATACTGCACACATTCTTGGATAATGTGAAAGTGGAAAAGGAATACCCTACACAAGTGATGCACACATGTACATTTTAACACTAATATATTTTTGTAGTTGAAATGCAATGCTTGTTTTCATTTAAATGTAGGGTTTTTAAAGCAGGGAGAAATAATGGCTGCCAATTTAATAAGCGTTTCTTTGGGAAAAATTTAAATATTGTATTGGGTGATGAAGATAATAGAGGGTATTGAATCTTGATTCTTGACATCTAGAGAGAACCCTACAACCTAACACAATCTAATGGAATTGACCAAAAAAACCCAAATAGAGTCAACCCTACTATAGGAGGAAGGGCCTGCAGTAAGAACTTACCATTTTGCAAGAGTTGAGGGCGAATGCTGTTCTGCAAGAGCTGAGGGCGAATGCAGGGAGAATGCTGTTTTGCAAGAGCTTAGGGCGAATGCAGGGTGAATGCTGTTTTGCAAGAGCTCAGGGCGAATGCTGAGGGCAAATGCTGTTCTGCAAGAGCTCAGGGCAAATGCTGAGGGCGAATGTTATTCTGCAAGAGCTGAGGGCGAATGCTGAAGGCGAATCCTTTTTTGCAAGAGCGGAGGGTGAATGCGCACGTGATATCAGACGTTAATGTAGCATACATGTACATTTGAACACTAATATATTTTTGTAGTTGAAATGCAATGTTTGTTTTCATTTAAATGTAGGGTTTTTAAAGCAGGGAGAAATAATGGCTGCCAAATTAATAAGCGTTTCTTTGGGAAAAATTTAAATCTTGTATTGGGTGATGAAGATAATAGAGGGTATTGAATCTTGATTCTTGACATCTAGAGAGAACCCTACAACCTAACACAATCCAATGGAATTGACCAAAAAAACCCAAATAGAGTCAACCCTACTATAGGAGGAAGGGCCTGCAGTAAGAACTTATCATTTTGCAAGAGATGAGGGCGAATGTTGTTTTGCAAGAGCTGAGGGCGAACACTGAGGGCGAATGTTGAGGGAAAATGCTGTTCTGCAAGAGATGAGGGCGAATGTTGTTCTACAAGAGCGGAGGGCGAATGTGCACGTGATATCAGACGTTAATGTAGTTATTGCGATGGATATGAAACAATAAAATCATTTTTATGTAGTGCGCATATAAGTTTCGTATTTGTATTTAGCGCGCATATAAGTGTCGTTATACCGACAGCCGAAAAGGCGTCGCAATTGCGACGAAGGCCTCCAAACGTTGCAATTACGACACTTAGACATTGTGTCGCACTTACGACGTTTAGAGGTAGTCATCGCAATAGCGACGCGTTGGGCCATAGTGTCGCAATTGCGATGTCTTCCTCCAAACGTCGCAATTGCGACACTTTTCTAAGTGTCGATATTGCGACACTTTTCTATAAACTAGGGAAAAGCGGGGGATTTTGGGAAGTTTTAGAAATGAAGGGGAATGAAGGGGTTATAAGGATTATAAATTCTTGGTAAAATTTAGGGAGGTAGGGATAGATTTTAGGGAGTAGGGGGAAGTGGAATTTTAGGAAATGAATGAGGGGAAAGGGTAAAAAAGGGAAAAACACATCCCTAGCCTAGAAAATTGGTGGTGTAGGCTAGGTTTTGAAGTAAAATGATGAAATTGAGAGATATGGATGAGAAAAAAATTTAGGAAGGTATATGAAATTTAGGGTAAGGTGAATGAGCTTTAATGTGAGGGTTTTTCTCAGGAAATTGACCAAATATACTATGAAACCAAGCAAATGCAACAAAACCCTAGGAGAGGGAATTATGAGCTTTCCGAGCATGCATTGAAGTCAAACGAGGTAGATGAGGGACCCACTTACTTTTATTGGTGTGTTGTAACATACAACTAATGATGAAACCACTCAAAATGAGAAATTTTCCTTCCTGAGGAAAAGCGCAATAAGGCGGGGAAAAGCACAGCACTGTTAGTGAAAAGCACTGCACAATAGTAGAATCCTTCTTTCCAAGGAAAGAAATTGATTTCCAAGGGGTGGAAAGCTCTTGTTTGATGGAATGATGTCTTGTGAGAGATAAAATGAGAAAAAATGAGATTTTTTGGTCTTCTTATAGTTTGGAAATTGATTTTATTTCTTGGTGGTAATGTGTCCCCACCATGTCTTTTCACAATTTGATTAGATTTCTTGTGTATTGCAGCTTAGAAAACTTTTTACATATATTTACATCCTTCTAAAGATCAAAATTCACTTTAAAAATATTTATTGATCACTTTTCATGATTTTAACCGTAGAAATAATTATGACACTACATGAAAGAATGAGTTGAATGATGACCAACATGACCAAGACACTTTTGTAAAAATTAATGACTTAACCATACTGATGTTTATTTGGCCATGAGATTGAAAGGAGTAGTAATGACCTAGCTATCCTAACTAATGATCAAAATTTTATTTGAATACCTACTCAAACTATAAAAAATTTCCCTATGACACTACCAGCCATATGAAAAAGCATAATTTAATCACTGGTGACTAACATGACTGACAAACACTAACATCTTTCATGTTGTCTTTCAGATTTTCTTTTATACCATTGATCTTAGCTCCATTCCAATATTCAAACCATCCATATTAGCTTCCACGCCTTTCTTCAACCCATTCATCTTAGCTTCCACGTCTTGCCTCAATCCATCCATTTCTTTCTTCAAACCATCCATCTTTGCTTCCATTTCATTTTTTGTTACTCTTTGCGAGAGCGGAATTTTTTACACCTGGTCTCGTAATTTTGATATATCATGTTGCACTTCTTCCTCTTCATGAGTCATAATAGAGCCTTATGAGGGTTTAATGGGTGTGGAATTCCTTTTAGGGGGGAATTTTAGAACCACATACTGATATGTATGCCTCAACATTCCGTTGGAATCACTTCAAATTGATTTTTCAAACAAGACTTATGAAATTTTAAAAACAAAATACACATTGTTTTCTTGATTTTGAGGAGCTCGATATTGAATCTAATGTATCTCTGTAATTTTGGATCCCAAATATTTGATGTACGTTCATGTAGTAGCCCTCTGAGTCTTCTTTCCAATGGCACAGTTCATACCTAATTTGGATTCTTCAAGTCAAATTTATTCCCAATCTCCCACATTGACTTAATTATGGACTGGTTCAGTAGACAGAACTTGTACGGAGTAACACGTGTCACTTTTTAGTCCTTCGGCTTTGAAATCGATATACAGGAAACTATTGTCTGTGAAATTTTGGCCACATTTTACATAATTCCAGTCCGATGTCTGAAACGAAAGCTATGATGATTTTCCCTCTACCACCTATTTGAGATGAAATTATGGAGCCTACAAAAATCCTAACTTCCTCAGATCATATCTCTGAAAATATAGCGAACTAAGATCTTAAATTTCCACACAAAGTTCCTTGGGATTTCAGCTCAAATGGGTTTTTTTTCCTTCAGATTTTGAAACCTCGCAAAAAAAAAAAAAGTTATAGCAAAAACTCGAAGATGACCTATTTGAAGAAGTGAAACCCTAGAATCCCAAGCTCTGCGACTAAATGTTATGAAACCATCTCACAAAATATAATAAAGAGAGATCAATGACTTAGAAATCAACCTCTTTGAGGGGGAAAACTCCTTTGCATTACATAAATGAAAAATTATTGGATGATACAAATGACAAAACCTCCTTTCTATATATAGGCGTCCAAGGGGTCACAATATAATCCTAGCTGACATAAAAATAATAATGTAAGGGCACAAAAATAACAATAGTGGGCTTCTATGGGGCACAGTAATAACAATATGGGGACTACATAGGTAAAAAAAATAACAATAAAGGGGCTACACTAATAATAACAATAATGGGATACACTAGTATTATAAGGACATAGGAAACACCAAGTTACTCTCCCCCTTTGACATCAAGGTAAAAGGGATGACCAATTCTAAATGAAGGCTTCTCTTTCCTTGTATACAGAGGATCACTATAGATATCATCTGCTGAATATGAGTACTGACCATGCTCCCCATGAGCATATGCTAAGTCTTCTGGAATATTTTCAATGAAGTACATTACATTATGACTCAACCAAATATGACCTTTCCTATCACCAAGGACTTATGCTTACATTAATCACCCAACATAGTGGGGTTACATGTTTGACTCAACATTACATGATATGCCCAAAATGGGATTACATACATAATTGAATTGACCCTCAATAGTCCAAACATGACTAAGTATTACAATGATTACATCATGTGTCTTTTCATGACCTTTAGATCAAGAGACAAATATTACATTTATAACCAAAACCAAAGACCTCTATAATGAGGTAGCAAGACCAAGATAGTATTCAAAAACCATCATATACCATGTAGGATATTGACCATGGTAGTAGAAATATGAACAACAAATCATGATCAATATGAAATATAAGGCAATGAGGCTTCAATATCATTAACCTGTGACCAAGAAACATCAACAACAAGAGATTATTCTGTATAACTTATCCTCTTGACCTCATCAAGGTCAAATTTTTATTTCCTTTAGTAGGAAGGGCCTCAATCCATGTTCATCAAAGGCATATATATATGTGTGTGTGTGTGTGTGTGTGTGTACACACACACACACACACACACACATATATATATATATTTTGCAACACAACAACATATGTGAGAACCATATCATCATAAAGTAAGATAAGTCAGTGTAGCATCATTCTTCAACATCATCAATATGTGAATAAATATGTCATGTCTCCAAGTATCATCCAGATGATATAGCGACAGTATATCAATAACCATATCTTCATGAAACCTGCAACAACATCATTCTCTTGGCCCATTATCTTCATACAAGAAGAATTATCACACCAAAAAACCATTTCACCAATATGCAACTCAATAGGCATCCATAAGATCCCTTTCTACAATGTGTATGAATTCATCATCATCAACCAATCATAAGACCCACAAGATCAACATCATTTTTCCTCACATAAGAAGAGACATAATCCTTAAGCAACCTGTCATTAATGCATCATCAAGAGAATATTCTATTGTCATAAATAATAAGCAATGAAAACAACATAGCATGATACAATTTCAGCAACATCATCATTTAAAACTTTAGCAACATGTGAATCTTCAACATCATCACCAATGTATGAACACCATTATGCAACAAGGAATGCTAAAGAAATCATGATGTCAGCAATGCACTATTATAAGCATAGAAAATGCTCCCCCTGAACCTATGCCAAGTGTTCATTGTCAGCTCCAATCACATCAACTCATCCATTAATTAGGTCATCAAAGCATCTTCATCCATTAGTAAATCCATCAAAGCATCAAAGTAATATTGCAGCAACCCATAAACCATCATAAATCAGTACCACTTATAAGTACTATCTTAGCATCAACAAACTGTAACCAACCAGTTTCAGAACCAGAAATCCAAATAATAACTAATTGAAGCATATCAGAACTTCTTCCTGAGTATGTCCCACTTTTTCTTCATCATAGATAAACATAAGTTATTGTCTAGATCATAACTCACGTATATATGCGACTATCCTTCATAGTATTCACATACAAAAAGTAAAATGTTGAATTTTCATAACCACATCTCCCCCTCAGCCTGTACCGTATGTTTATGTTCACTATTACTACATCAGATGCACTGTCAGTAATATAAGAAACATGAATATCAAAAAAACCATGGGAATCATAATCAAGATAACATGTGTATTTATCCCCCTAAGATTATACATAACTGACCCTAAGGACTCGATAATCATATTCTTCTCTTCATGAGGTCATGTAACTCACATCACTTCTGTAATCACTGTGAGAAGTAAGATTTAATAGCAATGGACTGCAGTTCTAACTAATGTTCCTTCTTCCTCCAGATCTGCTTGCAATTTCTAAATATGTGTTGGAACTTATCCCATTTGCTAGTTCTATTCAACATACTTGACCTGCAATCATTGGCCTTATGCCCAAATTAGTTACAAGAGAAAAAATATTCATAAAACCATCCTTTGTGCCTAGGGACAAATATTGACCTTGATCTAGGAGATGCGTGACATGATTCAGATTTCCCTTGAACAACACTATACTGGTTTTTGTCATCACATTGTGTATGATCATACCTAATTCCAGTCTTGATCAAAGGAGAGTGTTGCACATTAATAATCTTCTCTAGAGACTCATGTGCCTTTGACCATTATTTTATCTTCTCATATTCTTCCTTTAGGGTCATAATTTCATATTCTAATGTTTCACAACGCTTTTAATTTTCTTGAAGTTGTTTTCTTATGCTTTTTGTTCTTCTATAGGTTGCTTCTAATTCCATCTTTAACATGTTTATTTGCTCAATCATACTATTTCCTTTTGATTCCAATTATTTTTTATCATTCATGAGTTTATTATTCTCATTTATTACTTTCATTTAATCATCTACATCACAAATACTTGATTCATTAATTGATTCATCTTCAAGGGCCATGAGTAATTGATAGTGATTGTTAGAATCTGAATCTGAATTTTCTTGGTCATCGGACATGCGATGACTATCTTCATTAGAATTAAAAGCTCTTCTTGTTAGATAACTTCTATTTAGAAACATTATCTCCATTCTCTTTATGATTTTCTTAATAAGGAAATTTGGATGCATAATGACCTACTATTCCATAAGAAAAACATTTAAAGGTAAGCTTACCTCTGAATTTTCCAGTTCTGACTTGCAGCTTTTTCATGAAGTTTTCTTCTTCCTAATATGATATGTAGCTTGTGTATTTGAGTGCTATCTTTTTTTTCCATTTATATGTGGCTTTCAAAGGTTGCTTCTCTCATGTCTCAAGGACCACCTTTCCTCATCTCAAATGCTATCAATTCCATGGAGTTGATCAAGTGTGACATTTTTTAGATCCTGCATTTCTTCAATAGCAGAGACTTTGGAATCAAACTTCAAAGTTAGTGATCTCAAAATATTCTAAAAAACAATATCAAGTTTTATTTCCTCACTGAGATTTCTCATGGAATTAACAACCTCATCTACTCTAAGGCAAAATTCAGTGCAATTCTTTCATCATGCATGCATTTTCAGTGTCTCGTGTTGTATTCTAAATGATTGGAGTTTAGCACTTTTTACCTTGGTGTCACCTTCATAACTTTGGATAAGATTATCCCACATTACCTTTGCTTTGTTCATATGCATTACTTTCACGAACTTGGGTTCAACCAAACTTCCCAAGATGGTATTCACGGCCTTTGCATTAATTTCATACCGTTTCTTTCCTACATTATCTATGGGAATGGAGGATGGATATTTATATCCACTTTCAATTATTTCCCATACATTAGCTCCCAACACCTGCAAGTATGATCTCATCCTAAATTTTGAAAAGAAAAAGTTAGTTCCATTAAATAGAGGTGGCCATATAGAAAATACTCCTTTTTGACTACTCATCTTAACAAATCTCCTTCAAGAGATAAATCTTATTCTGAAGGACCTGCTCTGATACCAATTGTTGGTAAAAATAATGAGGGGGGGAGGGGAGCGAATCAATATTTTAAAAAACCTTTTAATTTCTTATTCATATTTCTATACATGACTGTAACGAATTAAACTAGCGTATGTACGCGACTATGATGAAGAAAAGTAGTGTATATCCAATTAACTAACTTTTCAACTAATTCATCATTTTTCTAACTTGAACCAGTGCATCGATACTTCTTTAGAAATTAATTAAACAATAACCATGTTTAGTAAGAACAAAATAAACCATCACACATAAGTAACACATCAACACACATGAACACCGGGATTTTTAGGTGGAAACCCAATGTGGGAGAAAACCATCGTTGCTTTTTTCTTCATCTTCATATTTTATTATAAAGAAAACATCTTACGATCTTGTACTGGTACAGACTCATACTAGCATGAAGGAACCCACCTGCAGAAGGTTTCTACCTTCTCTCGTTCTCCAGCACCCACTGGAAGGGATCTCCAACCCTCTAATTAGATTTACCAGCAACAACTGAAAGGAAGCTTCAAATTCCTCATTGAAGGCTCCAACACTCAACACCTCCATGGAACATGTTTCATAATATTTTAGACTGGATCCCCCTGACTCAAAACATCAAAACATGTAGGTCGTGTTTCATCAAATTTTCAGAATGGACCCACTACTATCATTTAAGCCCAATATCAGATAAAAAAATTGAAACCAATCATTATATCAGCTCACTTAAGCATTGAACCAAATAAGACCCAAATCAATAAAGTCATTCTCAAATAATCAAATCAGTTAGATCAAATCATATCATCGTAAATCCATTAATCAAAATACCAAATCGCATATTGTTCACCACAAAAAATAGATCCTATCACTGCAAACCTTGATTAACCACATGTCAGAATATATATGCTACTTTTTTGAAGAATATTTGTGTATATACGTGCTTTACCTTAAGCAAACCTACATACAGATCTCAAAAGACTAAACCCTGAATATGAATCACTAAAAAACATATTGAACCCATCATAGATCTCAGAACCACATACAAATCATCACATAGAAACATAATCATTATTCAACATATCATTCCATAAAAAATTCAACCCAACCATAAATGTTAAACACATATAATCATGAGAGAGACATCATTGGCAGATAGCAACAAACATAACAAAACCAATCAACCATTATCATCATCTCATACTGCAAAACCCTAGCAGATATATGCGACTCTTATAAAGCACTTATGTGTATGTACACGCCTTTCATACTTTACACTCGCGTATAGATATGTCCATAATACAGAATGTATATGTGAATACCCAAAAGATGTACATGATATTTCAAAAGAAAACTTGTGTATGGATCTATAACTACAGAGTCATACCTTTGTTGCACAACAGAGCATCAGTCAAACCCAAATCTCCGCATACATTGTAATAAACACACATCATAACATCATCATCATAGATCTGTCAACCCATAAGAAGATTATTCAATGTGTAGTCATTTCAGATCTATTAGATATGATCTATCATCATACTCCCCGGTGCACACTTATTTCATATCAAACAATTCATCCATAACACATTACATGCACACTTAACACTTTGATCTCCATCTCCTTTTATAGCTTAGGCCTTTGTTGATACCTTGGGTCACACTCTTAGTAATGCCGATGGTATCCTTTAATAGGATCAAATATTTGTTGACACGCTCATTACTATGGGCCAATACCATGGTGCAAAAACTATACGTGACTCATCTTCATCATACCCATGTATGTATAAAAATTTTGTTCACAAATACCGTGTATACTTCTTCAAAATTTACTCCTTCATAATTCATCTATCTCTGAACTGATATTTATTTGTTTAATTTAATTGTCACATATGTACTATCTTGTATATTCATTCTTCTACCATAATGTTGACATCTTTATCAAGTAGGTTTCCATCGAGGAAAACACATACTCATCCTGCTACAAGTAGGTTTCCATAAAGGAAAACACTAGTCATAATGCCAACATCAGTCTTCCGAGCTACTCATCCAGTGGCTCAGCCTTTCAGCCTATTGCTATCAATGAAAAACAAAAAGCACAAGTCACCAAGTCTGATTCCTCTCATGGATCCTCTCACCCTGTGACATCCCATCCTCGCCAATAGGAGCAGCAGGCTGAAAGTTATCCTTCCCATAGGATGAAATGACACGTCATGGATATTTTTAGTATGATTTTGATGCAAAGATGGATGTTGTTCATTTTATCCTATTGTTTGATTTACTTACACTGGTTTAGATGGACATATGGAAATTTTGTGCATATATGTGCATATATTTATAGAATTTAATTATATGATGGTTTATTTGGAGAGTCTTTCATGATGCATATACTATGTTATTTTGAGAATTCTCATGTATTATGGAGTATATATATTTTTATACATGAATCATGATAATTATGGAGGAATGCGGGGACTTTATGGAGGCACAAGTAGGTTATACATTATTGATTGATAATGTTTATTTCAACACACATTTTCATCTTCGATGATGTTTTTTTTTATGAATGTGAAGAACTTATATTTTCTTATGCACATTAAATAACATCATGGTCATTTTATATATTATTACATGGCACACATACTTTATAATGATCATATTATTATGATTTGAAATTCATATTAAATGGGTTATATTGTGGAACAAGGGGGGTCCCACCTACTAGGAAACTTAAACATATAATTTATAAAACTTTATTTACTTGATTTCACCTTTAGAACCCCTCCCTCAACCTCTAATATAAAATAAATTAGAGAATATGTTGTAATTAATTACTCAAGTGGTTCAACTTCCTAACCACTTCCATGGAGTATAAAAGAGGGAGAGGCCTATGAAGGCACGAACAAAAGACTGTTGTGAGAGGTATGGAGCAAGCTTTAGTTGTCATTCATTCCCTATGATTTCAATATTTTGTGAGCTATGAGGAGTTGAACCAAAAGGCAATAATAGATATTATATGAAGGGAAGAGATTTTTTAACAAGCAAATCCACTCATCCTTTGGATTCAACAATTCAAGTAACTTGATTTTCTGCTAATTCTTATTTGTTGTTTGAAGGTATGGTTTTATCTAACCAGTGATAACATCCATTACTTTTGTGGGGAAACGAATTGTCTATCATTAAATACAAGCATATGAAGATATTTTGAAGACTCTTTCTATACTATCCAATTAATATAAAATTGGATATAGTTAATTGGATATATATTTTGTATATTATTTGATGAATACAAGTATTTTATATCCAATTAACTATATACAATTAAATGTTTTGAAGATTGTTTTGGCCAATGGATATTGTTAGGAATCTGCCTTTTTTTATTTTGTTGTACTCACTGAATTTTTTATTTATTAAAATTGGCCTTTCTTTCTCTATATTATACTTCTTGAATTTTTTTATATTTTAATAGCAATATATTTTCTAAGGTTAATGCAGAAGAGGATCTACGACTTTTGAGAACCTAAAAAGTTTTAGAATGTTGATTAGTTTGTTGTTATTTATGTCTGATTTTTTATTTTTGGACGCAAAATTTAATGTACTTATTTATATTTCTACATTTTTACTAAACTTTAGACATCATTTCATAAATATTGTATTTTATTTCCTTCTTTATACATATGTAGCCTACAAATAATCATTTAAAAACATAAAAATATCGTAAATTACACTCAACTTTTCACATTGTAAGGAAATAAAAATATAGGGAAAGCTTGTCCCAACAGCTCAGTCACCCTGGTGAGACTTAAGGAGTTGGTTAAGAGAAGCACACAACTTCTCTTTGATCAAAAATCTTTTGGAAACCATACTAAGGAGCGTTTTTTTTTCCCATTTATCTCAAAACTCTTTTGAATTCATGAATATTCAATCTTTAGAATAGCCTAATCTTGGATTATGGATTCGTGATCAAACAAATACTCGATTTTATTCTCCAAAACTTTGTTTCTAACAAATAATGTGTGAGTAAGCGGGTTATCATTTCTCAGGCCATTGAATTGGAGGAATAAATGGAAGCTTTTCGAATATAAATCCATCAATGTGAGCACCCTGATCATCTATAATATTTTGATCAAAATCATCTCATACTCATAGGGTTTTCAAATTTGTTGTGATTAATGACCATCTTCTCTAATCACCAACCTGGTATTATTCCTCAATTGAATGATCAAAGAAATATTGCTAATCCATTAATTAATTATATCTTAAACAACACATCAAGTATTCAAAAATCAAACCATGATTGGTTTGTAATCACTCGTGAAAATGACACACTCAATGAACAAAAAACATTAATTAATCAACAATGTGAACGTAAATGCCAACGCATACACACCCCTCAACAATAGTTGTCGTATGAGTAGTAAGCCTCTATCTTCAAGAAGACTTAAAGGTGATAGTCTCGAATACACCCCTATAAAAAAAATCTAAAGATGCAAAGACATCTTATAAGTCGAAGATAAGCGCTAATTTTTACAAAGTTTAACTAGCTCCTATAGTACTACCTCTCCCTAAAAACACATAATTTCTAGAACTCAGGTTCAATCTTCTTCTAGAACCCATGGGTATATAGCCTCTAGGTATTCCTCATTAAGTGCAGTCTCTATTTCCACTCCCACTATTTTAATCAGATAAATCTATTCATCCTTCACACCTCATAAGTCAACTACTAATCCTGCCACAGTCATTCACAAGTGTGGCTTGTTCCAATTTGAAGAGGACCTTAATAATTCCCCTTGGTATGTGAAATATCCTCTAAAATTGAAACCAACCAATTCATCTCTTCTGAAATTCAAGGACCATTTACCTAAGTTCTCATCTGACAAGACCATTACTACAAATGAGCATTTTCTCACATTCTCTGATGCTTGGAACAACATCGGGGAAAACAATAATGACACATGCATGTGATTATTTGTGAATCCCCTTCAAGTTCAAGTCATCTCTTATTTATTTGAACGTCCTCCCAAATCCTTCTCCACTTGGGAATAAATTTTCTACTGGTTCAAATCTACCTATGGGAAACCTAGGAACCATATTAACCTCTTATTTGATTGCAACAAAATTTCTTTCTCAACGAGTGAAAACATTAAATATTGTAATTTCCGTTTAAGGAAATTATATAATAAAATCCCTGAAATTATCCAGCCTCAAAATAAATCATCGATGATGCATTACTATAGTGCATTTCCCCCAATCTACAATCAACGGTTAGAAGAAAAGAATGTTATCAACCTTGAGTATGCTCTCCAAATTTGTTTAGAAAATGAAGAAAAACTTCAAAGAAAAGGTGTTCCTTTAGATGGTAAAACTAATCATTCTGATATGACATCCATTCTCTAACTCATGCAAGAAATGAGAAATAGATTGATTTCATATGAACAAAATATTAACATACAACCTCAACCTAAACCTTATTCTTTATCGCATGTTCAAGCCACTCAACAAACTTACCAACCGACATATTTGTTTTCTCACCCATGGTGCAATTTTGGGGAAGAGTACCATGATGAAAAAATTAGAATCAATGCAAGAGAAAGATTCTTAAATAAAAGACCTTATCGTGCTATAAAAACCATAGACTGAATTGATAATGAGGAAGTGATAGCTATTGAAACCAAGGTTCTTTTAGAGCCTGCAACATCAAAAACCAAGCTTCCAAAAAACTATAGATTCCTCAATATCCCATTCAGTTGTAAATAATAGTTATGCCTCCCAAGATGTACATTATTATTCCTCTCTTTCACATTCCATGCTTCCTAAGTTTAATATGTTGAAGCAGATGGCAAACATAAAATTTTATGATTCCTTACTCGACATGAAAATGATTCCTGAACTGCAAAGGAAATTTTAGGGATTTTTAGAAGGTAAAATACCCACACCCAGTTAATTCCCTAGAAATCCAACCAAAAGAAGAGGAACATCAAAAAATTTCTTGTTGTTCATAATCCCTCAACTTCTCTTAGATATCATCCTTTATATGTCTCCATGAAAATCCATTACAAGATAACACATTGTTTCTTGGCTTTTGGAGGCTTCAGACCTAATGTGATGCATAAGGTCATAATGGAAGAATTAGGTTTGCAATGTTCTGAAGATACCCCAAGGAAAGTGCTTTCATTTACTAACTCTCTCCAAGAGACAATCGGTAAAATTAAGTAATCACACTAGTTGTTTGCACTCATCCAAAGATAAGAACTACTTGTAACATAGAAGTTATGGATATGTGGGTTTCTAACTATTCAATAATATTAGGAAGATATTGGAAAGTCTGAACCAGACGTTGCATCTCACTCGATGGCTCACATATGACCCTACCAAAAAATGGAAAATAAAAATAGTATTGTTTACACGGAAGATTGCATTACACCATACATAAAAAACTTACCCAACCTTATGTTAAATTTGTAGAAGAGGACATTGGTGTATACTCTCTTTTCACTGAAGATGAATTACCTCCCCCTATGGAAATTCATCAAGAAGATAAAAGTTTGCATTCAAATTTCGATGGGGCCTCTTCTAATGAAGGTAATGACATCATTATTGTATTATACACTCCTCTTTGGAAAATTCACCAATATGCATTCAAAATTGAGTTCCAATGTACTAATAATATTGTTTAGTTTGAAGCATTTCTCCAAGGGATAGAACAAGTTTTATCTTTGGGCTGTAAATATTTGACCGCCTTTAGGGATTAATAGTTGGTTATCAATTTAATCAAAAACATATATTCTCCTAACAACCAACTCATTAAAAGATACACTCAACTCACTTGGGCAAAAATATTTGAACTATTAGTTTCAACATAACCCATGTTTGAAGAGAACTTAATTCCTTTGTTGATTGATTAACCATGTATGCAGCTAGTCCTACTCATTAGATATCATCTAAAAGGCCTTATTACATTATACAGTCTCTTAATATGCCTTGTCTTCCAAACAATGATGAGGAATGGAAATTATTCTATGATGATGAAATCATTTGTTCTTTTATTCAAAACCAACCTATCAAGGAAAACAATATTATGTGTTTGAAAGTTAATAGATACCCAACAAGACTTTCCCCCTTAGAAATTTCTTTCTCTCCAAGTGATTTTCCTAACTCAAGACAAGAAAAACATGGGGAATAATCTAAATGAAAATTGTAGAAACAATCCTTGTGAATATTGGAAACCTTGATTATACAAATATATTACAAATTGGGTCTCAATGCAATGAATAAGAGAAAGAGAAGTTGATCAGTATATTCAAATAATTATCCAATGTCTTTTCCTGGTCATATAAAGTCCTTCGAGTTTTTTATCCTAGCATAATTCAACATTCCATTCCCATAAAACAAGATTCCAAGCCAGTGAAGAAGAGACAAAGACTAGTTAACCCCGCTCTTGAAGCAACTATTAGAAAATAACTGCATAAGTTGCTCCAAACCCAAATCATTTTTCTAGTTAAATATTCAAGGTGGATAGCCAACTCATTCCCTCTTAGTAAAAATTATGGTGACATAAACTTATGTGTAGATTATCATTATTTGAATAAATCCAATGTAAAAGATATGTTTCCTTTACCTAACATGGATCGAGTTTTGCAGCAAGTGGTGGGTTCCCAAATGATGTCCCTCTTAGATGGCTTTTCTAGCTACAACCATATTTTCTTGAAGAAGGTGGACAAATATAAAACTACCCAGTCACCACTTGTTGGGGCGCTTTTTCTTATGAATGAGTGTCTTTTGGATTAATAAATATAGGTGCCACTTTATAGAGGCCTATGTAGTTAGTCTTCGATGACCTTATCAGGAAGATAATTCAAATCTATATCAACGATATGAAAATATATTCCAAATGTCGCAAATAATATTTTGAGAATTTAAGAAGAGTTTTTACCAAGTGTAGAAGATTTGTTATATATCTAAATCCCAAGAAGTTTGTTTTTGGAGTCATCACTTAATATTTTAGACAAATTGTGTCTGAAACTAGAATTAGGATTGACCCTAAATGGGTTGAAGCAATCAAGAACCTTCCTCCCCCTAATTTGAAAAAATAAATTCACTCTTTTATGGGAAAGGTAAACTTTCTCTACATTTTTATTGTGGATTTTTCTGAGATAACTAATCCTATTCATAATATATAAAAGAAAATTTGTTTTTTTAATGGGATGATGCAACACAAAGATATTTTCTTACTACAAAAGAAGTTATTTCCTCTCCATCTATTTTATCTAAGATAAAATTCTCAAAATAATTAACTATCTACACCAACGCTACCGAGGAATCCATTTCTGGCATCCTTATGTAGAAAAATGATCAAGTTATAGAACATCCAATTGATTTTATGATTTAAAGTTTTTTTATGAAAAATTCAACTACTCTTTCATTGAAAAACATTCCTTTTCTACCATGAAATCAATTAATAAATTTCGACACAACATTTTAGGCAAGCATACAGAGGTAAGAGTCCTATTACTTGTTGTTAAGTTTCTTCTTTCCCAGACTTATCTTTCAAGGAAACTCGCTCATTGGATTACTAAAATCCAATAATATGATTTGTCAATTATTATTACCAAAACAATAAAGGGACGTGATATAGCCTTCACTTAGATCAATATCGTTAACCTTATGAACCGAAAAATGATGATGAATCCTTATTTTTTCTATTTTTAATTAATGAACAACAAATTGATGTTGCAGGACACCCCTAGTATAAAGGGGTGAAAAGAAAAAAATGGGAAACACTTTTTGGAACTAGGGTTTTATGGATAATAAGTGTTGGGAGAACTAATACTAATAGAAAAATTTATGAAAAAATACTAGCCACTGCGTGTAATACTATAATTTTCTCTCTAAAAATATTCTAGAGAAAATTCATTGCTAACTATGAAAATGTTGACGGAGACCTAAAAAACAAAAATGTCAACAAATAAGGAAAAGTGTTACCTAGATTCACAATTTCACCCAAAGATATAATTTCTTAATTGCAAAATAAAAATTGTCCTAATCATCTTGATAGAATTCAAAGAAGAAGATTGCGCTTAGAATCTTCCAAATATTTAATCTTGAATAACATGCTTTTTCGAAGGTCTTTGAATTTTTTTTGTTATTGTCAATGATGAATTTGTTGATGGAATTTTAGGTTTGTCTCAGGGTTCCACCCATATAGGGATGCACATAGGTGATCACTTTGGGGCCAAATCCACAAAATATAAAATCTTGAGATATGATTATTTTTTGCCTACAATATTTTTAGACTCATATAGATTTATGCAGAGTTGCAAAGAGTGTCGATAAGCATCTGGCAGAGAAAATTTTCATGTTATGCCTTTGCAACTTGTTATGGTTGATTTCCCATTCTCAAAATGGGGTCTCGATTTGATTGGACGAATCAACCCTCTCTTTTCAACATTTTTAAACTCACTGCCATAGATTGCTCCTTTAGAAAATTCTCATGATGAGAAAGTCATTGAATTCCTTGAAAATAACATTTTATCTCACTTTGGCATTCCTATTGATCTGATCACATATAATGACTTAGCATTTATTTATGAACATTTTACTAAATTTTGTAATAAGCAAAAGATTAAACACTCTATCTCATCTACCGTCAAGGTAACATGTTAGTTGAATCTAAAAATAAGAATCTAACTCTAATCCTAAATAAAATCATAAGTGATAATCATCACAATAGGCACAATTATTAAAATATGTGTTATGGGTTGATCGAAGAGTCATAAAAACAAGTACTAATACTTCTCCTTTCTAGCTTGTATATGGGAAAGATGCAATCATGGTTGTCAAACTTGAGTTTACTTCGTTACGCCTTGCCATGCAAGCTGAAGAACTAAATTCCATTGACATTCCTCAAACAGTATTAGCCCTATTGGATTTAGAAGAGAAAAATAATCATTCTATTGATAATTTGAAACATAGAATGCACACTATGAAGAAATATTTCTATAGTAAATTTAAATGTGTTAGTTTCATGGTCAATGAAAAAGTATTGTTATGGGACTCTACACATGCAGAGAAGGGTAAACATCACAAGTTTCAAAAAATATGGATAGGTCCTTTCAAAATCACTTAAATTGTTGGACCTAATACCTATCTTAGAAAATATGAAATGATAGAATAATTCCTACACTACGAATGGCTCTCATCTCAAGCCATACATAGAGGTAACACATGCATAAATCATAAATATCACCAGTATGTTTTGTAAATATTTCCTTTATTTCTTTAGTTTGTTTTCTTGATTTTTGCTTCCTCATGCACCTAATTTTTGTTATGTTTATTTATTTTAGCAGTTCTGCTTTTACTTTTACATCACAACCTTTGATCAAGTTCAATGTTATGTGCTCTGTCATTTTTTTATTATCTTATGTTTTTTCAGTATTTTACATTTTGATTGGATTTGGAAAGGTTGATTACTTTCATATTTTGAATATATATTGAGAAATATTTCTAATGAGACAACAAAACCTTCTCTGGTATAATGTGTCTTGGGATTTTCCTCTCTAACAAAATTGATATGATGATATTTTCAACTTATTATCGGAAAAAAATTTAGCACGAGAACAAGGATCATTTTTTTTTATCCAAGAGTTGGATTGTAAGGAAACTTTATTTGACCTTATCATTATCCATGAAATACCACCTTGGGTGTTGTATTCTCCATCCCACTTCTCACATCCCTTTCTTTTTCTCCCCCAATGGAAGCATACAACCTACTCATGTGCAGTATCAACTATTTAATTCGGTCACCGGAGTATTTATGGGTTCTGGATTGTATTAAGAAAACCACCCGGTGGATTTTCCAATGTTGACGTACATCAATGTTTTAAGAATTTTTGCTAACCATAACGAGACATTTGGGCACTCTGACAATAAAGTAAAGAAATACATAATCAAAATTAAAACTAATAAGTTGGACTCTACCTTAAGAAAACTATCTGCCATCTACATATGACAAGTATGAGTTTTATTAATGTGGTCGCACCCATGTGATGCTAATTTCATATGTATGCCACTTCAAAACATGCAAAGAGTTTGATTTTTAATTTCCTAGCTTGTATGTTTTATGATAAGAAAGTATTCTAGCAAGAAGCATGTCACATGTATTCATATGACTAGAAGCACGTTATAATAGTTGGGATACTCATACCTTATATTCCTACATACAAAATTGGATCATAATATCTTATATATTATATATGTTCTATGATTGATCCAAACTATTGGTTATAATATTGACCTGGTGGCTGAGATTGGTGTGATGGTTGATATATGTTGCATGGCCAGGTATACAAGTATAACCGTCGAATATTATTAGCGTTGTATAGAATATGTAAGGAATGATTTTAAATCAAAGAAACTATGTATTGTTTTAACTTACTGTCCATTCTCCTTGTGGTCATGATAAAGTTGGTATAGTATGTTCACATGTGTTATATTCGAAACAATTTATGTGATGGAACGGATAAAGAAAGGTGGAAACATACCAAGGTTATTTCTTTTAATGTGAAAGAATGTCATAAATTTATATGTGGAAACATGTATGTGTGTGAATGGATATAAGGTTTTGTCTATGATTTTCGCTCCAACTACAAATATTGAATAATGTTTCACTGCTCTGAAGTTTGGTGTGTTGTCATATATACAATGTAATTAATATATAATGTCAAAATGGTTATGACACGAGATTAATCTATCGACTTGGAAATTCATTCATATATGTATCTCCAAAAATACTCATCCTTCTTGCCTCGTCATTTTTAAACTAAAGTCATAAGGGTGACACCCTATCACTACCTATGCTGCATGTTTTTAATACAATACCTCTCACCCAAAGCTGCAATTAATGGCATGTCCAACCTCCTCCATTTGATGGTGTAACAAACCATTTATTTAAATACCATTTAACAATTATGATGACTCATTCATCTTTTATGTATCAACTCCTATAATGTCGTGTCACTCCATTTGTGGGCGTTGGATGTGGACCTTGACATGAAAATTCTTAGGATATAGACATCCCTTCCCTCCTTGTGACTCACTACTTCGACTCGGCAGTCCTTACAACGATATTCATTTTGCCATTTAGTATTTATCACATCTCTAGCCTCGATCTTTGCACACCATATTTCACTCATCCATGGGATTTCAAGAGGTTATTCAACCTATTTTTTATCCTTCATTTCAGTTATTCCTTTGAAAATATTTGGAATGTATGTCTATTATCAACGAGTAGTCCCTTTAGTTATTGATGAATTATTGTTGACATTGATTTTTTAATTCTTTGTATTTTTCTCTCCTCTTGGTTTATTCCCTGGCTGCTTGAGTATATCACAAAAATTCTCTGCGATCATTCTTTCTTCTTGTTATTCGAACATTCATGAATTCATTGGGATCATTTTATTGGTATATATGTAACCACCCTCCCTGCATGCATGTAAAACACACAAGATTCATTTGCATGCAAAATAAGAGGCTACTTATGTAGTTTCACGAGCTTTGATATGCCCCGTGGTATATATATTTGAGTGTGGACCTTCAAATTCAAAGCCTCAGGCACAAAATAACTTGCCATACTCCTAGTCAGACAAAAAAAAAATTACTTTCATTTTAGCTAGGTTTCACTACACGATTTTTTTTTTCTCTTAGTTCTCGAAATGAACATATTCCCTTCCTGATTTTTTGCATAAGTTTTGTGATACACTCTCATTTTGTTTTTAAATCCTTTTGAAATAAAACCAAAGTATGTACATAAAAAAATTATGGATTTTCTTGTTAAAACCATTCAAAAATATTTTTAGTATAAAATCATGATCATTACTTTAAATATTGGTTAAACGATTAGTATGTTGATTGCGTACTTGTTAAACCGTGATATGAACATTGTAAATACTTTATTATTTTTTATGTATATCCCATTTGTCAATGGGTGCCCTTGAAACCCTAAGGTCTGAGGTACATAACCATTGACATCAACAATACACATGAATTTAATCATTTTTATGTGACCATGGGTGAAACTTGTTTCATAACCCCTTTTATTCATATCTATTCGATCATGTTGATTCTATAATAAAAAAATTGTTGTGATTTAAAATTATGTTTTTCAATAAAAGGGAATAAGGGAAGATTTAAAGAAATCAACCCATTCATTTATAAGTCTAACAAAATCACAAACTTGTCAATGAAACAATTCTTTCACTTGATATTTACCCTATAAATTTATCTCACCTACAAAAAGAAGCAACCAATTGACACACATACTCATATTGGCATATGTATCAATTCATGGGTTTCATATTACAAACCGGGGTTTTTATCTCTTTGTAACCATTCAATACTTAGATGCCATATGTTCTTCTCTATTCATACATTTACACAACCTTTGGGTCTGCTTATTAGTACCTTCACGTTTATAACAAAGGGTTTTTCTTCTTTGATGGCATATACTATATAGTATGAACTCTATACTAATTGATATCTTGGAAATTGGTAAATAAAAACCCTAAGCTAATTTTTCCCGTCTTTACAAATTTATACAGGCCTATGATTATAAATGAGCTTTGTTGATATATCAGGCAATTTTCCCTTTACTTGTAACTGTTTTTCCAAGTTGTTTGTTATTTCAAAGACTCGTGTAATTTCTAATTTGTTGATACTAGAATGTATTATTTTGTTGTGATATGAAAATAAATTGTTGTTTATGTGACAGTTGAGTTTATTTAATAGAAGTAGGGGAAGAGGTAGAGGAAACATAGATAGGAATTTAGGGATAAGAAGAGAAAGGAGACCCAGGGTGACAATTCACTTTGGTGGGGACTCATAGGAACTTGGGAAGATGCTCCAAACATGCATAATGAAAATTACATGCCATCTTATCACTCAACCCATTGATTAGCCTCAATAACCTCATGTTCATAATAGGCTAAGCATTGGCATCCCTGTGCCACCACACATTTCTTTTCCTCTTGTTTCCACTAATAATGATGGTTATAAAAATGTAATTTAAGCACAACCACTAAGTTTTATTCGAGGTTGGCCCACTATTTCATTACCTCCACTTCCTCCTGAAGTGAATATATCTCATCACCTTTAGTATGTCACATCTTGTAGGGAACATGTCTATGAACCTGTATAAAAACAATTGGTATAATATAGACATTTCATAGAAAACTTTCCATTTTCTAACCCTCTTTCCTTTTTTTTTTTTTTTGAAAAATAACTATATTAAGTTTTGAACAATGGTTTAACAAATAGAAGGTTTTTTGTTCAAAATCAAGGTTGAAATAATAGTGGCATTGATAGTGAGTTTGTTTGCAAAATAACATATAGCAGGAAAAGGTATTGCATGGATATTTATGCTTCATAGATGTAGTAAAATGCAGAAAAATATTCGAATAATAAATTCAATACAATATTACTTCCTCTGTATCAGTAGATAGGTTTTTTTTTAGTAATTCATACGTATTTGACAAGAGTGAAACCGTTTTGAATAAGAAGGATCACATTTGAAATTCTAGAACAAACCCTTCACACACACACACACACACATAGAATAATTTTGTGCAGAAGGGAAGATACAAACAGAGGTCGAAATTTTTTCTATAAGATATGACAAACGATCTTGCATTGGCACGTTGTTGCCACTCATTTTTATTTCAACAAGTTTCAAAGAGAAATTTGATATTTGGGGTTCGAACTTGTGGTAAGGAAACAATTTCTCAAAGAGGGTCTCTACTTCTCAACATTTGAAACAACTCTATAGGGGAGGGTTTGAAACCCTTTTAACATTTCAAAGAATTTCACGAAGGATGGGTTTCAACCCCTTTCTTTTGGAAAAATTTCAAAGAAATTTGAGAGAACAGGGGTAGGAAGCACCCTTTCTTTTGAATTAATTTCAAAGTACTACCAAACTTAGACAATGCATCAAATGTGACGAGAATACAGAGAGAGAACAATTTGTAAGGTCATTGGGTAGCTAGTGGAGGAATAAAATGGCCAATGAGAATGGATAAGTACACTAATAATCGAAAGAACACAATGAAATGCACAATTAACCATATGGATTACCTGGAAAACATCGAGAACAAATAAATGGTAACATTCTAACAAACCAAACTTCTAGCTAATAGTCCAACTCCAATAACTATTGCAACCTCTAGCTATAAAATTTACAAGTAAAGTCAAATTTCACAAATTAAGGTGTAAAACCAAAAATACATTCAAACCTGAGTCGTGGATTGAAAATACATGGAGCATCCATCATTAGTATGGTTTGTAGTGATGCATTAAATTTGTTGGACGAGTTTGCATTTCTCAAGGTCATGCAGGAAAGTCTAGGAGCGTGGGCTTGAAAAATATCAACCAAAACCATAACACGAATCCATCTAGGCCTATATACACAAAAAACTTCCAAAGGAAACCATGTAATGGGTGGACACATCATTAAGTGAAACAATCACCAACAATACACGTAACATAACCTTAGCCCAGCTCAGCAAGAAGGTCCCACATACATGCTGGGATATTTCCCCAAATGATATAACATACTTGGAATTTAAAATTCGAATCATCACATTAGGTCAGTAACACAATTGATACATATGACATAACAAAACTTCTAAATATATATTGTGCATATAATATCAACGTTGAAGTGCATAGAATAATGTTGTGACTATATATTACCCAATCATTTTCCATATGATAAATCCAAAATTCAATCATTGAATTAAATCAAATTGCCCACCTTTGAACACCATAATATAAATTTTTCACAACACACATGTATAAATGCTAACCAAACTCATTTTACTATGGTGGGCCATGTAAATTTAGCATTGCAACCTTTCTCCAATACATATTTGTGATGCAATACAATAACATGATTGGTGACACGTTCTTTCATAAGTATAACCTTTTTTTCTTGCATCCATTTTTATTTACATATAACAAAATTGAATTGTATGTTGTGTTTGCAAGTACAATAAGCATAAAAAATGTCATATCATCTGTATCAACATCGAGATTATCCAAACATAAAAATGCATATCATATCAACGATGTGTATTCATTCTTTTTACATGGTTGATGTAATGTAAACATCTTAGTGGTCCTCCCATTTCAGTCATTACAGTGAAAATAGGTTTATAATGCAAATGAAAACAAATAACTAGTGGCCAATTGAGGTGTTATGCAACCAGCTCATAAAATAGAATAAAAGATAGATCAACGACTTAAAAATTATCCACTTCGAGGAGGAAACATCCTTTACATTACATAAATGAACAATTATTGGATGATACAAATGAAAAAACCTCCTTTACATTACATAAATGAACAATTATTGGATGATACAAATGAATAAACCTCCTTTCTATATATAGGAGTCCAATGGGTCACAATATGATCCTAGCCAACATAAAAATAACAATATAAGGGCACAACAATAAAAAAAGTGGGATTCTATGGGGCATAATAATAACAATATGGGGACTACATGGGCACAATAGTAACAATAAGGGGGATATGCTAACAATAACAATGAGGGGATACACTAGTATTATAGGGACCTGGCATGCCTCTCTCCTTCAAAAAATTGGTGTCCTCAATGCTTGAGTATTTTTAGATGCTTCTGCATAAAATTATCATCCTCCCATGTCGAATCTTCAGCAGGTAAGTTCTTCCACTGGATGATATACTTTGAAATTGATCGATTTCATAGCTGTCGAGTTCTTGTTTCTATGACTGCTTCAAGTTCCAATATGATTTTTCCTTCTTCATTAATTTCTGGGAATATTGTTTGAACTGGGAGCTTGTCACCTATAACCTTCTTTAAGCATGAAACATGGAAAACTAGGTGCACTCGGGAAGATGCAGGAAGCTCCAATTTGTATGCCTTAGTACCAATATTTTGCAACATCTTGTAAGGACCATAATTCTTTGGTGATAATGTATTATCCTTCTTAGCTTTCTTGAGGGACATTTGTTTGTATGGTTGTAGCCATAAAAATATGCAGTCTCTTACATTAAAACTTCTTTTGTTGCGATGTTGATTTTATTGTTGTTTCATTCAATTCTATGCCAAAGTGAGGTTATCCTTTAAGATTTGGAGAACTTGTTGTTGCTGCTCGATGTGATCTTCCACTGCTTGAACCTTAGAATTTTCTCTTAAAGATGATGTGATGGATGGTGGATGATATCCATAAAGTGCCATAAATGGGGTCATTTTTGCTGCAGTATGGAAGGAAGTGTTATACCACCATTCAGCCAGAGCTAACCACTTGACCCATTGTGTCTGTTTATCAGATACAAAGCAATGAATATATCCTTCCAAATATTTTTTCACTATCTCAGTTTTCCCATCATATTGAGGATGATATGATGAGATATGAGCTAATTTAGTACCCAAACAAGAAAATAATTCTGTCCAAAAATTTCCTGTAAAAATGGGATCTTTGTCGCTTACAATGATATTTGGGTTTCCATGTAGCTTTTGAATTGTTTCCATAAATGCAATAGCAATAATATTGGCTTTAAATGGATGAGATAATGCACAAAAGTGTGCATACTTGGTAAGTATGTCAACTACCACCATGATGAAAACATTTTTTTTGAACTTGGGTAAACATGTGATAAAATACACTAAAACCTCCTCCCAACGTTGACTTGGAATGGATAAAGGTTGTAACAGACCTGGGGTCTTAATTGTCTCAACTTTATTTTTCTAGCAAACCAAACATTCTGCCACAAAATTTTGAATGTCATATTTAAGGCCATCCCAAAAAAATTCCTTCTTGACCCTGTGGTAAGTTTTTAAAAATCATGAGTGCCCTCTTCATCATTCTTCCATTCATCCCTTGTTTTGGTTATCCACTCAAGTTCGATAATATAAATGGCACAAAGCAATGCTTCCACATCCTCAACCTTTCTTGAGAGTGCATCTGCAACAATATTTTGCTTCCCCTTTTTGTAGATGATTTCAAATTCATAACCCAAAATATTTGTGATCCATTTTTGCTACTCTTCTCTAGATAATATTTGTTCCAAAAAGTATTTAAGACTAACATGATTTTTTTTACCTTGAAGTGTCTTCTGATTAGGTAAGGTCTCCATTGCTTTAATGCATGTAGTATTGCTAAAATTTCCTTCTCATAAATATATTTTTGTAAATACTTTCCTTTGATTAGACAAATTTAAAAAGAAACGGGTATTCCTTCTTGCTTTAAAAGTGCACCAATTCCATTTCTTGAGACATCACATTCCACAATAAAAAATTTAGTGAAGTCTAGCATAGCTAAGAATAGTTCTTGACACACTGCCTCTTTAAGATGTTCAAAGGCCTTAGTTGCTTCTGGAGTCCAAGAAAATGCATCTTTCTTCAATAATGATGTTAAAGGTGTCGATATTCTCCCATAATTCTTTAAAAACTTGTGATAATACATTGTTAACCCCATAAAGCCTCAAAGCCGCTTTATGGTTGTGGGGATTTTCCATTCCTTAATGGATTTAATTTTGTTTGGGTCTACCTTAACTCCCTCATGAGATACAATATGACCCAAATCTTCCACCTCTT
Source organism: Pinus albicaulis (assembly GCA_034641835.2). NCBI lineage: Eukaryota > Viridiplantae > Streptophyta > Pinopsida > Pinales > Pinaceae > Pinus > Pinus albicaulis. The sequence goes on from CM076572.1 coordinate 343,028,046, forward strand.
GTACTCCAAAGAAACATTTGGAGGTTTTTTCATATAATTGTTTCTCCTCCTTTAGTTTGAGCAGCATGTCAACATGTTGAACATGATCCTTTTAAGACTTGTTGTAGATTAGTATATCATCAAAAAATACTAGCAAAAATTTTCTAAGGAAAGGTTTTAAAATGGAATTCATTAAACCTTGAAATGTGGAAGGTGCGTTAGTAAGGCCAAAAGGCATGACCAAAAATTCATAATGACCCTCATGAGTTATGAATGTTGTTTTCGAAATGTCTTCAGTCTTCATTCGAATTTGATGATATCCGAAACAAAGATCTGGCTTCGTGAAATAAATTGCTCCATGTAATTCATCCAATAATTCATAATGTTGGGGATGGGAAATTTATCTTTAATAGTGAGCTTGTTGAGCTCCCTATTGTTTTGACACATACGCCATGATCCATCCTTCTTGTGCACCAATACTACTAGAGTAGATAAATAACTTTGATTAGGCTGAATTATACCAGCCTCTATCATTTCTGCAACCATACGTTCAATTTCACTCTTTTGAGCATAAGGATATTGGTAAGGCATGATGTTTGGAGGAACACTTCCTGGAATCAAATGAATAGCATGATCATGATCACGAATAGGTAGGAGTATTTTGGGAGTCTCAAACACCTTGGAATGATTGTCCCATAATTTTTGTAGATATGGAGAAATAGATGATTTCGATGTTTGAAACTCTAGTGAGCATAATTGTGCAATTACGCCTCGTGTTTCTTTCTTTAGAATTTTTTTTTTTGGTAAGTTAGGCTATCTATGTTAATTCAGGAAAAGAAACATTACATATGCTACAAGCAGAGTTGGCAAGCTGTGCTTAACCAATCCCAGCCTTAATTGCTCAGTTTTGGGGCTGCCTCCATGGAGGAAACCAGCCCGAAAATTACTTGAGATAGAACATTACAAAATGTGCAACAGCGCTGATGTATCTAGATATTACAAAAAATTAAAAAAAAAAGGTATAGATTGAGATGCTCTGATGGTAGCATGCTTGAAAAAACCATGGAGGAGCTGAGTAGCTACACAATCCTCAATCTTCATCTTCATCACTGGCGGAGACCTCCTCCTCTATGGGGCAAGCATACATCTGCGCTGACGCCTCCTCAGAATCTGCCACTAGATGCATGTGTTTGGGGACAGGTGCATAGAGGATGGGGGACTCCGGATCCTCAGCGTTAGGGACGTGCGTCCACTTTCCCTCAGAGTCCATAACCCAAACATCATATTCATTGTCTTCCTCCACCTGAGCCGGCAGTGGCTCAATCTTGCGAGGCAGGGGTTGCGCTTGGTGTGTGATGGTAGACTTTCGGGGGCTGCACCTACCTCTCTACATAGCTTGCACTGAAACTTCTTCCTCTTACTCAAGATTGGGAATTTGTCTCACAAAACTTCTGGAGGAGGAGCCATCAACAAACTCCAAACGGTTGTCCGCACCATGGTGGTAACATCCAGGGAGAGCCCCTATCTTTCCACCTCGGATGGTTCTTCGTCGCAATCTAGGAGCCATTGCACTATGAGACACAGGAGAGGCTTCAAGGGACGGGTGTGCAGTAGGGGGACAAACAATTTCAAAGACAGGGGGAGCGAAAGGGAAAGGGAAGAGGTGCGCATACTGGGAAGTCGCAGCCCAAGGGGATTTGCGCAGCGCAGCACTGAGTAAAGGGTTGTGCGGCGATCTGGAGTCGGGGGAGTGCCAAAGAAGAAACAAAAGGAAAGGCATATGGAATTTACTGTGAGTTTCTCAAGGCTAAGGGTTCATCCTTTTATAGGGTCTAGGACACATGCGAGGGGAGTGGCAATGAGTAGGCCTTGCACGCAGCTATGTGTCATAACCAATTTCCTGAGAAATCTCGAGGGAAGAGTGATGGCTGGTAGACAGATCAATCATGTTAATCATTTATGGTGAATGTGGTGGGGTGGTACCCTGGAGAGGGTAGTGTTGCACTCAACATCTCATCATCATGCCTTATCCTGATTGTCTCGTGCGGATGGCTAACGGTTTTAGGATCCGCAGCAAGTGAGGCTCTGCGTAGAAGATCTATGTCCTCAGGGGTATGGGAGAGATGATTATCATTTGTGCCAGTTCCGTCACCCACATCCAGGGGGAGAAGATCCTTTTGAATGAGAGTGTGACATTCATGTATTAAGGAATCGTCCTCAACCTGAGTAAGGTTGGAATGATACAACTCACAATGGCTTTCCACCCCTTTGTTCGCAAGGAGATCTGCAACTGAGTTTTCTTTCCTTCGCACATGGAAAAAAGTGCTAGATCTATGATTGTGTATCAATTGTTCCAGAAACTTCAGCCTATGGGCTAAACTCCAGCTAGTGGATACCTTTGAGGAGGTTGTTCCTTGGAGTATTCTTGTGGTTGCCATAGTTATAACTTGCGAGTCTCCCTCCATTTCTAGGGGGAAGTAATGAGACTCAATTCCGATTTGAATACCCTATATAAGCCCCTCCAACTCCGCATAATTGTTGTTTTCCCATCCCTTATTACTGAAGTAAATTCGGAGTGGCTTGCCTTGAGAGTTCCTAATAATACCTCTAAATCCAACATTGCCTGGATTTCCTTTGGAGGCACCGTCAAAGTTTCATTTTAAGAAGCCATTTGGGAGGGGTTCCATTTTTCAGGGACAGGGGCTCTGCCTACGCTTCTAGGATTGATATTCAGGGGGGTGTTTATACTCATTTTCCAATTATTCCATATGTGGTGCTCTGCTAAAAATGTGGGAAGGTCCTTCTGACTCCATGTATTTAAGGCCATAGTTTCAGAGAGGTTTCTGTGTATCTGGGCCCAGAGCTTCTCTGAAGTGGAAGCTTTATATTTGAAGATACGATTGTTCCTTTCCTTCCATATATTCTAAATAAGGATACCCAGAATAATCTGCCAGAGTTTATTCAGGAGAGTGCTGGTGTAAGGATTTTTCGTCCAGCTACTAAAGGTATTGATGGTGTTTCCCCTTACTCTGTTAGAACATCGACATAAGATTTCCATTCTACCCCACAAGTAATTAACTGTAGGAAATTGGTCCAACAGGTGATCGATGGTTTCCAAGTTTTCCTAACATAGGACACACATGGAGGGTCCTACAAACCCCCTCTTCAAAATATTATCCCATGTGAGGACGTGTCATTTACTGAGCAGCCATAGGAAGGTGGCTACTTAAGGCCAGATATTAGCCGGCCATATCTTTTTCTAGATGAGATTTGTTGGGCCAGGATTCTGCTGATGAAGGATGTTGTAAGCTTCCTTGGTGGAATAGTTTCCACTCGGCATATGGCCCCAGTGAAGGATGTTAGGTCCTGGCCTTACTCTGATTTTTCTTTTGGTGCTTAGTTCCTCCCAAATATTTGTGTAGCACTCGTTGTTCCAATTGTCTTGCCATCTGTTCGTGTGTAGCCATTTCCTATAACCTTGTATTGTGTCATCCGTCCAGAAATCATGTATATTCTGTCTTTGCCTCCCTTGTAGAGCAGCACTCCATATAGGTCTGGGGAAGATGGAGGATAGGCTTGGCAGCTGCTGTCGGGAGTCCTCCTAGAATATTTCTTGAGTGCCACTGCACAGCTCCCAGAAGCTATGGCTCTATATCATCTGCTTTTGGCTTCTTGCTGCTTTCCAGATTTGGGATCCCCCAGACTCTAAGTTGAATCGAATGAGGTTCTCCTTGGGCCATGAGTGGGCATACTTGGCCACCCATAGATTATCCCATGGAGTGTTGGGTTTGGAGACCCACTTCCACCAAATAATAGCTCCCATTATGTTGTTGTTGTGCTCAGGTTCGTGCAGTCCTAACCCCCCATGACTTTTAGGAGTGAAAACATCCTTCTAGTTGACTAAGGCCCATTTGCTTTTCTCTCTAGTGTCGCCCCATAGGAAATATATTTGCAAATTGAGCATGGCCTTGAGGACCCATTTGGGGGCTGCTAGGACCGAGAACAAATAAATGGGGAGGGATTGCAAAACAGATTTGATGAGAACCAGATGACTATCAATATTGAGGGTACGATGGGTCCAACTGGATAACTTGGTTTCCATTTTGTCCAGTAGGACTCGCTAGGAGGAATGATTTATGGCGGAGTCAGTAAGAGGAGCTCCTAGGTATTTGGAGGGCAAAGAAGCGATGGAGAAGCCTAGGATACGGGAAATGTTGCACTGAGAGAGGGGGGGTATGAAAGAAAAAGATATGAGATTTATCATGGTTGACCTCTATGCCTAAGGCTTCAGAGAAGGAATCTAGAGGAGATTTGAGGGTGCAGACTTCCTGGACCAAGGGGTAACCCATAATCATATTATCATCCACAAATTGTTGATGGGAGGAAGGGGGCAGGTTGTGGAGGGGTAAACCATGCAGGCCACCAGACTGGATGGAGATTTTGAGAAGACGACCCAGTCCTTCAGCCATAATGATGAAGATGAAGGGTGAAAGAGGGTCCCCTTGTGTGATTCCTCTTGAGGGGTTGAAGGTTGCAGAGGGAATACCATTGACCAATATGGAAAGAAAAGGGGAGGTGATGAGACTCATGATCCAGCATACCCAGGTGTGGTTGAATCTGAAGGCTATGAGTGCATTTTTTATATAGTCCCAGCGGAGTTTGTCAAATGCCTTGGAGAGATCGATTTTGAGAAGCATACCAAGATTTTTGGAGGTTTTGAGAGAGTGAATGACCTCATGGGTTAAGATGATGCTGAGAAGAATTTGCATGCCTTCAACATAACCTGTTTGCTCCGAGGAGATGATTATGGGAAGGAGCTGCTTCAGCCTATTAGTGATAACTTTTAAGATTATTTTGTAAATGACATTGCAGAGAGCTATGGGCTTGTACTTACTTGGTGAGGCTGCATTGTATTCTTTTGGAACCAGAGTGATGAAGGTGGCAGTAAGTGCTGGAAGAAGCCAGTGAGTGGTGTGTGATTCCTCCACTACATCCCATAATTTGTCTCGGATGGTGTCCCAGAAGAAGTGGAAGAAGTTGGTGGTAAATCCATCAAGACCTGGAGCTTCCCTGCTTTCAGCTGGAATACTGCTTGTTCCACCTCATCCAGGGTGGTGGCTGTGAGAAGCAACCTATTGTTTTCATTCGTTATCATCTTGGGAATGTGTTGGGTGATTTTCCCAATGGCCTTATGCCTCTAATGATTGGGTTCTTGCAGAATGTTCCTAAAGTGGTTGTGCAGCTCCTCATTTTTTTCCTCTTGCATTTCCAGCCATTCTCCAATTTGGTTTTTTAGGACAATGATTTTTTTATGCATCTTGTGTTGAATGGTGGATTGGTGAAATAATTTAGTGTTTCGTTCTCCCTCTTTAAGCCAAAATATTCTTGATTTTTGTCTCCATAGGATTTCTTCTTGGCTCCTCCTTTCTTCCATATGAGTAGTTAAGGTCTTCTCCTGACTTGCAGACTCTGCTAAGCATCCTTCCTGGATAATAGTTTGTTGCAACTTCTTCATTTTTTCCTCCAGCTCTTTTTGGTCTATGAATATATTTCCAAAGGTTGATTTTTTCCAGACCTTCAATTTTCCTTTGAGAATTTTCAGTTTTGTCTGGAACAAGAGCATCTTAGTGCCTTGCGGGGGTACTAGGGAGGTCCACCATTTGGAAACCATTTCCTTGAACCCTGGGTGTTGGAGCCAGCAGTGTTCAAAGCGAAAAGGTTTTGGATCATGCTTGCCTGGTCGTAACCATTGGAGTTGTATTGGCTAGTGGTCAGAGCTTGCAGCGGGGATGATGGTAACAACGATATCACCCCCCAAACAGATGAAGTATTATATGATGAGGAATATATCCAGTCTTGAGGCTATCTGGTGCGCGCCTCCTATTTTATTATTCCAGGTGAAGATTCCATTGGAGGTTTGAAGATCGATGAGGTGGTTTCCTTGAGTGAAGTTCTTGAATACATTGTTGTCCAAGTCCAAATGCATCCTTCTGCCTTTCTTTTCCTGTATATTTTTTATCATACTGAGGTCTCCTCCCATGAGCCATAGTGGAAAGGCTTTCTGTTTATTGAGTTTCACTAAGTTATCCAGAAGCTCTATTTTCTGATGGATGTTCTAGGGAAAGTAGACATTTGTAAGCAGACCATGGATATCTGTGCTAATCAAGTGAAATTTGGCCTGGATAAAGTGTATGTTGGCATGAAAGTTCTCTAAGGAGATGATTTGGGGGTTCCAGATGATTTCCAGGCCTCCAGACGTACCGTTGGCATCAACTGCTATTGTATTGCTACATTTCCATATTTTTTTGAAGATTCTATCTAGAGTGGAGCTGGAACATTTAGTTTCTTGCATGTAGAATATTGTAGGGCGTTCCTCAGTAATTATTTTCTTTATCATCCTATGCTTAGTGGGACTATTGATCCCTCTTATATTCCAGGAGATGATCTTCATTGGATGGGATTGCTGGTGTAGGAGAAGAATCTTGTTAACTTGGGGAATCGCCCTGAATCCACCATTTCTTGGCCTATTTCTATTGTTCTTTGCAAATATTTTTTCCTGCCCCTTTTGCGGGATTATTTCATGAAGTATTTTGTGTTTATGAGCATGCCTCTCTGAATACCCAGAGAGGGGAGCTATTGCGCTCTGGCTAGGATTTCTTCCATATTTTGGACCTGTTGCTCTGGTATTGATTTGAAATCCTTCTTATAGCAAGCATCCTCTAAACCTATGAGATCGAGGCCCTAAAGGTCAATGCTTTCCATTTCTTCCTCCATGGATTTTGGGATTGTCTCTGTAATCTGTTCTTTTCCTTTTGACGTAGTTTTTTCCCCTGCATAGCTAGCGGTTTGAGGTTTCAAGAAGGTATCAAGAGGGACCTTGGTCTGTTGAGATTTTGAGGACTTGAACTGCTCCGTGGAGGTGTGCCTGGCTTCGTTGACTAATTCATTTTGATTCTCATTCAGTTGATTTAAAGCTGTGAAGTTGTTGCTAGTTGCAGGTCCTTTTTTATTCTTATGAGGGGCGGGTCTCTTGTTGTGCCTTTTCTTACTTGCAACCTTCATGAATCCTTCTACTTCCTGATCATTGTATTCCTTTTTAGCCACAGATTTTTTTTTTAGGGGATAGTCTCTGGAGAGATACTCATGTTGGTGACACTTCCTGCATCTAAAAGGAATATTCTCATAATCTACATTTTGTGTCCATTCAAAATCTTCGTGCAGCAAAATTATCTCACCTAGTAGTGGTTCCGCCAAGTTCATGTAGATGCATATACGGACATATGCTGCGTAGCAGTTGATCTTGGTCTCCTCTGTGATATTAATGAATTCCCCTAGGGCATTGCCTATTTTTTTGAGGGTCAACCCATCCCAATAATCCTAGGGGAGGTATTAGAGTTGAATCCAGATCAGAGCCCAAGTAAGATCATGTTTGTCAAGGTTGAATCACTCCATCTAGGGTCAGAGGTATAGGCCTGCAGTGTTGAAGAAATAGGGGCCTTCGTCCATGATCATGTCTTTATCTTCAATGCATGTAAAGAGCACATTGAAGAAGCCCTTAGCACACAGTTGTAGGTCAATGTGGCCTTTGGGTTTCCACTTCGAAGCTATCCATCCTTGCAATTATTTTTTAGTGGGCGAGAAGCCAATGAACTTGCCTATCAGCACGTGATCCTTCATAAACTCGATTCATTGATGTGATGCCCTGGGAGCTCGACTATTGTTTTTTTGGGGTTCTTCGGAATGCATGTTGCTGACTTAGTATTTTCTTCTTCTGCTGCTGGTGTGTTTGTCTACTACGCTGTGGGAGTCACCCCTGTAGTTTCATGAGACAGGCCAGAGTTTTTCTGATTGACATTATCAGCCCCAGTTGCCGCCCCTGTGGGAGGCTGGCCTGTAATGGGGGGAGTAGCAGTTCCCCCACTAGAGTCGGTCATCTGTGAGCCTCAAGCTATCCAGGATAGGGATCACGGCCTAACAGTCTAGGGATGGAGGTCTGCCTGGGCAGCCAACGCAGAATTCCTTGAACCCTAGGTCATGGCGGTTGGCCTGGTGCAAAGCTCCGCTCTTATTGAGTGTTATTAGGAATAAAAGATGGAGCTTTCTTTAGAATATTTTTCATGCCATTAGATATTATTATCTTTCATGGTTTCCCTGTAATACCCCTTAATTCAACTTCCTTTCCTTACCAAAAAAAATTCAAGAAAATTTCTTGAAAATTAAAAGCTATCGAACCCAAAGATTGTAACCATTGAACTCTTAGTACCACTTTAGCACCACCCATTGGAATGGAAAGAATTGGGTTGTTCAATACATATTCCCCCATGGTTAGCTTGATATTATGGCACTTTCTAGAGAAATTTATAGTTCCTCCATTTCAAACCATCACTTGACACTCTGGTGCGATATATATGAAGCAATTCAATTCCTTGGCTATATTACAATGAATAAAATTATGGGTATTACCCGGATCAATCAACATGATTACCTTTTTCTTCTTGATATGTCATTATATCTTGAGAGTTTAACAAGGGGTAATTCTTGCCAACGCATTACAAGATATGATCATATTCATATCTTCTTTCTCTAAGGCCGGTTCCTGGTGTATATCCTCTCATTTTGAAGTTTCTTGTTCCTTTTCTTCCTCCTGTTCAAAATCTATGTAAAATAATTTCTTCTCAACACACTTATGACCTTTACTGTATTTGATATCACAACTGTAACAAATACCCTTTTCTCTTTTTCTTCCAATTGTTTTGGTGTCAACCTTGTAGGTTGTGGAAGGCTAGGAGTAACAACACTTCCATCTTCATATTTGTGAGTGGTAGGCTTCCTTGTTGCCATAATTTTGCTTTCAATTTTTCTTTCCAACCTGAATGCCTTCTCCAATGTATCAGGTTCCCAAAGGCGAACCTCATGTTGGATATTATCCTTTAAATTCCCTATGAAGACATCAATCTTATGTTCTTCTGGACTATATTTTACCCTTATATTAAATTTTTGGAAGTCCTCAATGTGCTCCATCATTCAACCCTTTTGTTTGAGATTTATCAATTGGCCAAAGAAGGTGTTGCTCTCTGTATCCTCATAATGTGCTATCATTTCCTCCATAAAAATTGACCAACTGACAAGTGGTTTACGAGAACAAAGCCATCGATACCATACAAACTAATTTTGTTCTAAATATAAAGTTGCAATATGTACCTTTTGTGTGGTTTGCACATTATGGAGTTCAAAGTATTGCTCCATTTGTAGTATCCATGCTATCGGATCCTTGCCATCAACCTTCCTCATATCAATCTTTGGAATATGATGGGTTTTTTACCCAACGTTAGAGTCTATCAAAATCATGATTAAAATTTATTTTGTTCTCATCATGAGTTTCATCTACAACCTTTTCACCATTAGGAAACTTTTCTTATAGAAACTTTGTCAAACCGTGAAAGTTTTGAATATGCAGTAAATACTGATTCACCCCCCCCCTCTCAGTATTTTTCCCAACAAAACCTTCAAGTTTTGCTTCTATACCATCGATCTTAGCTTCCATGCCATCCATATTAGCTTTCATGTATACTTTTAAACCATCCATGTCACCTTTTATTTCATCTTTGGTTTCTCTTTGTGAGAGTGAAATTTTTTGCACTTGGTCCCATAATTTTGATATATCGTGTTGCAACTCTTCCTCTTCATGCGTCATAGTAGAGTTTTTTGAGGGATTAATGGGTGTTTAATTATTTTTTGGAGGCATTTTAGAACCCAATAAAGATATATATTCTTCAATATGCCCTTGGAATCACTTCAAACTGATTTTTCAAACAAAAGTTATGAAAAAAAAATTAGAAAATACACACCTTTTTATTGCTTTTAGGAGCTCGATATTGAAACGATTGTAACTATGTAATTATGGATCTCCAATATCTAAAATTCGGTCTTGTGGTAGCCCTTTGTGTCTTCTTTCCAATGCCATGGGTCAAAACTAATTTGGATTCTTTAAGATAAATTTATGCCCAATCTCCCACAATAACCTAATTGGTTCAACAAAGAAAACTTGTACGGTGTGCCACGTGTCATAGTTTTAACCTTCAGCTCTGAAATCGATATACAAGAAAATAAAATTTGTGTACTTCGGCCAATTTTTTAAAAATTCCAATATAATCTCTGAAACAAAAGTTATGACGATTTTCCCTCAGCCACCTGTTTGAGATGAAATTTTGGAGCCTGCACAAACCCTATCTTCCTCATATCATATCTTCATAAATATAGTGAACTAAGATCTGAAATTTTTACAAGATGTTCTTTCAGATTTCGGCTCAAATGGATTTTTTTTAACTTCTAAACCTTCGTGGAAAAAAACCTATAGAAAAAATTCCAAGACAACCTGTTTGCAGCAGTGAAACCCTAGAATCCAAAGCTTGGATACCAAATGTTATGCAACCAAATCATAAAATAGAAGAAAATATAGATCAATGGCTTAAAAATTATCCACTTCAAGGGGGAGACCTCCTTTACATTACATAAATGAGAAATTCTTGGATGATACAAATGAAAAAACCTCCTTTCTATATATAGGAGTCCAATCGGTCACAATATAAGCCTAGCTGACATAACAATAACAATGTAAAGGCACAACAATAACAATAGTGGGCTTTTATGGGGCACAATTATAACAATATGGGGACTACATGGCCACAACAATAAAAATAAGGGGGCTATACTAACAATAAAAATGAGGGGACACACTATTATTATAGGGACCTAACATGAGGTGTTACCAATCATGACATAGGTGTAAGATTTCATAGCATATTAGAAAATCACAAATTTCGAGAATAGGTATCAATATTTGGATACTCCACATGGAATACATGCAACTATATTGAACTTCAGGATTTTTGTTTACACATAACAAGGAAAAATGAGCTATGTAACCCCAATCCCATCCCCATTATAGGAAATTCTTAAGAAAAATGCACTCACCTAATAATTTGTCACTTGCACGACAGAGTCCTTAGGGAAATTTTTTTCCTAGAGCAAGGGAGGTGGAGAACTTCATCTTGTTGGAGTAAAATGAGTCACCGCATATGTAATAACTGCTTAAAATAATAGTATCATGTTATACTCTAGCAATATTACCTTTGTTTCCACCTTTTGAGCAAGTTGCAACAAGGTAAAAAAATTGTTGCTTTTGCATAGAAGTTTCTTAAAATGCATATCTGACCTTCTTCCATAAATTAATAAAGAATCAACATACAAGAAATAAAATAAAACAAAACAAAAAACAAAGGGAAATTGATTAGAGACAAATATATAATCGGATTGATCCTGCAGTAGGATCAGAGTAATGCATAAGATAAGAACCATTGGTAGGGTAAGATAGTAGCTTGCCATCATTATCTTTCAGTAAAGAATTGATTCGAACCTTAGCAGAAATTTTGTAAGGGCATATCCAAAGTATTTGAAACTTTGTATGCTTTCCTTTCTCAACGTGGGTTGAAGCCCATAAAAGAACATTTTTCCCTACTTCAAAAGTAGCATATTTAGCCTTTTTATCATGACACTTTTTAATTGTTTCTTTCCTTTTCTAAATTTGATGGAGATATTTAGTTCTTTGTTCATCAAGAGGGATAAATTCATGATAACAATTGATTAAATCAGATTCATTGAAATCTTTAGTTTGAAAGGCAAGGTGGAAGGATGTTAATTGCAGCTCAACTAGCATGACAACTACATGCCCGTAGACAAGCTAGAAGGGTGTTACACCAATATTTTCTTTGGTGGTAGTACAACCATCCCATAAGGCTCTAGAAAGCAAGAGGTGTCATTCTCTGGGATTATCATAAATTATATTTTTAAGACTTTTAAGAATATTTTTTTAGTTGATTCGACCAACCCATTTCCTTGGGGATAGTAAGAAGATGAAAATGTGTGCTTGATAGCGAACATGCTACAAAAAAGTGAAAAATTAGTATAATTAAAAGCAATTCCATTATTAGACATGATGTGAATAGGTGTGTCGAAACTATACATTATAATATCTTCAAAAAATTGGATAACTTGATCATCAATGGCCCTTTTGAGAGGAATTACCTCTGACCATTTGGTGAAATAATATATTGTAGTCAAAATATAAACATGATCAGTTGGATAAGGAGGATTGATTGACCCCATGAACTCAAGACTTCATTTGGAAAATGAGCAAGTAACAATGATAGGCTCTAAAGGAATTGACGAATATTGCAATTTCCTGATCGCATGTTGACATTCATTGCATGACCTAACAAATTTGAAGGTGTCATTGAAAACATGTGCCCAATAATATCTAGTTCTTAAAATTTTGTAGGTTGTGGCTCTTGCAACGAAATAACCACCATCGTGATCTGATTGTTTAGATGAGCCATGAAAACATTTTAGAATATGATTTTCAATTTTTTCATCCACGCATCTAAGAAGTACTCCTTCAGGAGATTTCCTAAAGAAAAAAATTCCCTACAAAGACATATTTCGATGCATCCAACCGAATCTTTATTTCCTGGATTTTGCCCAAGTTTTTTGGGCATTTTGATGATTTGAATAAAAAATGATATCATGATACCAAGGGTGATGAAAATGTTTAGACTGTTCAATTTGAACGAAAAAGAAATCAGTGAAATATTTTTTATGAAATTCAAGATCCTTGGTATGGTATAAACATTGTGCAAGGTGTAATGTTAAATCTAAACCTTTAATAGTGCTGGTAGTTTTTATAGTAAGGTCATATTCCTAAATTTTAGTTAGCCAATGGGCTAATTTACCAAACTAAAATTTTTGGGAAAGCAAAAATTTCATATTTGGTAGGGGAGTTCTTAGCTTAATATGTTTCCCAATGATTATATGCCTAAACTTCTCAAGAGTAAGCATGTTTCTCGATCAATGAATATTGCATAGCATCATAAAATAAACTTTAACTAGAAAATGCTATGGGTTGTTCTGGTCCTTGATTGTTCTTTTGCAATAAGATTGCAGAGACTGATTCTTGTGTAGGATTAGTGTATATGATAAAATATTTAGAAAAATAAGGACCAGTCAAAACAGGAGCTGGAGAAATTGCATCTTTGATATATTGGAAATATTTCTGGGAGGAAAGATACCAATTATAATATTGATCATTTTTCAATAAAGTGTGGATTGGCTTAACAATTTTTGCAAAATTTGGAATGAAACACCTTACAAAATTGATTTTTCCCATGAATGATTGATGCCTTTTTTGATGTAGGAGTACATAGAGCTTGGATAGCATATACCCATTTAGGATCAATACTAATTCCTAAATCAAAGACAATGTGTCCAAGAATCTTACCCGATTTGACACTAAAAATCGACTCGATAGGGTTTAGTGATGTTCCGTATTTTTTGAAACAAGTAAAAACTCTTGCAAGTTGGTAAAAATTATCTACCCGATACTTAGAGTAGACTGTAAAATCGTCCAAGTACACTTGGATAATACTATCAGGTCATCAAAATTTATGTTCATGGCTCTAAGGAATGTACCTCCAACATTTATTAGGCTGAAAGGAATGCAGTAAAAGGAAAATGTCCCCCATTTAGTGGTGAAGGTTTTTTTATGTCTATCATTTCTCCTCACATGGATTTTATTATAGTCGGAGAAGAAATCTTAAGAGTGAAATTATAGCAGAACCAACCACTTGTTGTAAAATCAATTCCATGTTTGGGAGATGGAAATTATCTTTCACGTTGGCCTTATTAAAAAATCAGAAGTTGACACATAAACTAATTTGGCTATTTTTCTTTATAACTAGGACTAAGTTGACCACCCATTCAGAATATTTAATAGGGTAAATAATATGAGAATCCAACATTTTATCCAATTCTTCTCTAATGGTTGTCTCTAAAGTTGGATTTATGGGTCTTTTATTTTTCCTAATAGGTTGACAATCGATTTTGATTGGTATAGCATGAGAAACTATGGAAGGATCAAAACCTTCCAGGTCACTATATAACCATGCAAAGACATCAGAAAAATTACGAAAGAGGCACATAAACTTGTCAATTTCATCTTAGGAGCATAATTCAAAGACATACAACATTATGGGATCATTATCACTTCCAATGTTTACCTGCATTATTTTACCAGTTGTATTACAGAGTGATTTGGTTGATGGAGAAATTTTAGTAGCATCACTAGGTGAGAAAACATATTCAAAAGGAACCAAACCCTTAGGATATTCATTTTGGTCACGATTGATGATTTTAGATAATTACTTGATATCATTGTAAGAAAATTAAAAATATCTTGGTCATTATTGAAGACCTACCATGATTATTCATTATAAGGAAGGTGTGGTTTGTACAATGTTACTATGATGCAGTCAAGATTATTCATTGAATAAAAATATATAGGCCTTGCGGCATACATTATCAGACGATTAACATTAGCATTCATGTTTCAGTTTACAAGTGTCATGTTAAAACTTTTAAATTCTAAAATTGCATTCGAAGCAAGTGTTGTGTAACGCCTAATTGTCTTTTTTGGGAGGGTATAGATTATTTTTAATAAATCAAAAATTAACTCAGAATCCCCGAAAATAGAAATATTTTGTATTCCAAGCAAAATGGAATTATTCAACCCAAAGAGCAAAGCTTCAAACTCTACAACATTTTTGGTACAAGAAAAAATCAAAGGATAAGAATAATATTATGATGCTCAAAAAGAATTTTGTAGAAGAATACATGCTCCATTTCATTCCTGTGATGTCTTTTCGTAGAATAATACCTGCTCCATTTCATTCATGTGATGATTCCCCATCAAAGAACATATTCCAAATTAAATCTGAATCAGAGGGAACTTTCACAGTACTTTGGTTGCCAATTTCATCTTCATTAAAGATTGAATAAATTCCAAGGTCTTCTTCAATGTATTTGACTGATGGTTGGGTAATATTTTAAATATAAGGCACTATTATTTCTTCCCTATATACAATTATGTTCTTAGGACATTTAGGAATGATGAGAAAAGAACCATCCATGGAAAAATAACCACCTGCCATTGATTTCCAATCTCTACCAAGAATGATCGAATAATTACCAGTAGGAATGTCAATGACTTGAACATTATAGGTTGTGAATATTTCAAGATGAGAACACATTACTAAAGTGAGATCCTTAATTTCACCAATTATGGCTTACTTTTGTTTTTTGAAGGCCAACATATTCCTAGGAATTTCATTAGAACTCAAAAGTCAGAGTTCTTCCATAATTGTTTTCTACATGGCATTTGGGTCGAAACCCCCATCTATGAGACATCAATGGGTTATATTATCAAAAAATTTCATTGAAACATAAAAGGGTCGATTCTTAGGCTTCCTATAATTTTTTACCACTTCAACTTCTTAGTTCTAGAAGGGTTCATTCTTGTCTTCCATTTCGGTGATGGATATTGCAGGAGCAAGTGTTTTTTCTTGTTTTTGAAGAAAAAAATTCATATTTGCAATATGCTTAGGAGTTTGAACTAGATCAAGAAGCATAACATTAGCTTTTATTTTGGATAGATATTATATGACATTGTATTTTTTGTCATTATCGGTATGATTAGAAGGGCTACCATCTTTAATATTTCAATCAGATTCCTTTGAAGAATGATAACGATTAGAAAAATTAATTTGATATATTTTGTTGTAATTCTTGGCATGTGTATTTACAATATTTACATCATCATCAATCTAATAAAGAGTATTTAAAACAAGACTAAAAGGTACACGAGTGGACATCTTTCCAAAAATTCTCTCTCTACTTGCCTTCATAATTTCATAGGTCTTTTCATCATGATAGTCCTCACAAAAGGTACACCAAGGGTGATTTAGAAGAAAATTCCTACAGTAGAAAAAATAGGAGCAACCTGAGATATGGGTGGAAGATTAGACTAAGAATATGAGTGTAAAATTATGCATTCGAAAGAGATTATCATATTTTTCATGTATTGGATTAACTGCATAATCATATTCATCTTGAGGTTTTTGTTTGATTCAATCAAAGGGATACTAGTCCTCAAGTTTTGGTCTTCCTATTCGAGGCAAGCTTGTAAGGTTGTTTCCAGGTCATTAAAATATTTTTCCTCAACCCGATTCTTATAATCTAGAGATATAATATTTTTGTAATGAAGCATGGTTTCCTGGATATGAGGACTTATCACTACTACATTTGGCGGAAATTCCGACACTTGGTTCCGACGCTTTTGACCAAATGTCGGAAATTTCCCCAAATTTTCCATCATAGAAACTGATAAGCTATCTGACATTTTATAGAAAAAGTGTCGCAATGCGGAACGCAGAAAGTTTTTCCGGTCTTTTACCCCGTTTGGAGGAAGACGTCGCAATTGCGACACTATCTCCGAAAGCGTCGTTATTGCGACGAAACTCCAAACGTCGTAAGTGCGACACAATGTATATGTGTCGCAACTGCGACGTATAGAGGCCTTCGTCACAATAGTGACGCGCTTTCCGCCATCGGTATAACGACACTTATATGCGCGCTAAATAAAAATACAAAACTTATATGCGCGCTACATAAAAATGATTTTATTGTTTCGTATCCGTCGCAATAGCTACATTAACGTCTGATATCACGCGCGCATTTTTAACACGGAAACGACATTCGCTCGACATTCGCCACAAACGCTTGAGCTTGTTCATATCAGGTCTTACAAATGAGCAGATTCTTACTGCAGGCCCTTCCTCTATAGTAGGGTTGACTCTATTTGGGTTTTTTTGGTCAATTCCATTGGATTGTGTTAGGCTGTAGGGTTCTCTCTAGATGTCAAGAATCAAGATTCAATACCCTCTATTATCTTCATCACCCAATACAAGATTTAAATTTTTCCCAAAGAAATTCTTATTAATTTGGCAGCCATTATTTCTCCCTGCTTTAAAAACCCTACATTTAAATGAAAACAAGCATTGCATTTAAACTACAAAAATCTATTAGTGTTCAAATGTACATGTGTGCTACATTAACGTCTGATATCACGCACGCATTCTCCCTCCGCTCTTGTAGAACAACATTCGCCCTCAACATTCACCCTGAGCTCTTGTAGAACAGCATTCGCCCTCAGCTCTTGCAGAACAGCATTCGCCCTGAGCTCTTGCATAACAGCATTCGCCCTGAGCTCTTGCAGAACAACATTCGCCCTGCATTTTCCCTCAGCTCTTGCATAACAGCATTCGCCCTTAGCTCTTGCAGAACATCATTCACCCTCGGCTCTTGCAAAATGGCAATTTCTTACTGCAGGCCCTTCCTCCTATAGTAGGGTTGACTCTATTTGGGTTTTTTTGGTCAATTCCATTGGATTGTGTTAGGCTGTAGGGTTCTCTCTAGATGTCAAGAATCAAGATTAAATACCCTCTATTATCTTCATCACCCAATACAAGATTTAAATTTTCCCAAAGAAACGCTTATTAATTTGGCAGCCATTATTTCTCCCTGCTTTAAAAACCCTACATTTAAATGAAAACAAGCATTGCATTTCAACTACAAAAATCTTTTAGTGTTCAAATGTACATGTGTGCATCACTTGTGTAGGGTATTCCTTTTCCACTTTCACATTATCCAAGAATGTGTGCAGTATAGTTCATATTTTTGTGATTTAGATTGTCTTGAAAAAGGAAAGGTAAATTATTTCCCATGGAAAAAGAAGGTTTTCCCTTTTTATAGGTTGTTTGGACTTACGTGGAAAAATTTATGGTATGCCTTTCATATTATGTAGTTTAAACTTGAATTAACAGATTATTCTACATGAAAATATAATTACCTATGTGATGCCCTTCATCACTAATTAAAATTATAGGGTTTCAATTTCCTAGACTCTAACTCATCTGATGCTAAATTCTAGGTTCTCATTGGTGGATCACTCTTCCATTGATTTCCTTTCCCTCTGGATCTTGTCATACTTTAAAAGTCATTAATGATACATATATTATTTCAGGTATCCCAAAAGGCTTTATAGTAGAACATATTGTGAAGTTTTTTGACACTTGAGGATTCTTTTTAGAACTGCAACGTGGTCTATGCTATCGAGTTATATACCAAGCAACTTGTCCTTAATAACCACACTATGAGGTAGGTTCAACCAGTTTGAACTTGTTGGGACATAGCATATGAAGTTGTGTGATGAGTCCATATCACAAGTCTATTATGGTGACAAAAGTGAAGACACATAATGATAGTTATTATGTTAACATTACTAGAAACATTTTCAAAATTATCCATGCTATCAAGATGTCAAAATTCCAGACATTAGGTGTCAATACTCGTAGCTAATAGATAATAATAATAATATAAAAAAATCACAACTTTATTCTTGAAATATGATTGTTACACATTGGTAACCTAGTTCATGAGTTACTATCACCCAAAGATCGCAAAACAAACTTAAATATAAATTAAACCAACATGAGAATCCAACTAAGGGTTTCTCGACAAAATCATGCCATAACCTGGCATTTTGAAACCCAAATTTGAATCCATCATAAGTAATACAATGCAAACTCAGATGGATTTTCAATGCATGTTTGCATGCTACACTTATTCTCTGTCTAGATATCATTTTTAAAATGGAACCATTAGTCAAGCCCACAGTCCTTTTTATGTGAAAAATTTCAGCTCTATTTGAGCTCTTTTTTGCTCCACCACCTCCATAAACATATGCAAACATATATCATGATCTTGGAATTCCATTATATATGTATGTGCCAATGTTCCATAATCATGCCCCATCATCAATTTAAGAAATTTCCATTGAATATCAAATTATGGAGGGGGGGAACTTTTTGCTGCAACATTTGGCTCAAAATCAGGGACCATCTCCGTATGAGGTGAATGAGAACTATAGATATTTGAAGAAGTAGATTAGTTCCTTTTCCTCTGGCCATGGAGTCATATACAGTCATCCATCACAAAAATTTGTCTTTTTTCATTCTCACCTTGAAAGTTGCAAAAATTCATGCCCTAATTGAAACGACACTAAATTTGAAAGATATAATAGAAATGCAAGCTAGAAGTGCCCTATTAATACAAAGGGAAAACCTTCCTACCTACCCTAACTGAGATAAATTTGATTGAATAGGAAACATGATATTTCCAATGGAGTTGATCCAACAACTTGTTAAATGTATGGGACTAAATCATAGTATGGGACTAAATCATACTTGATCCAACAACACAGAGTATTGAATCAAAGTTGTAGTTTCTAACTTCTTGTATTGGTTCATCAATCTTGAAATTCAGACATCGCATGTCTTCATTGCTTCATGTTTGAATAATTTGCATCATATCGTACAATAGGAAATTAGGAATTATGATTATTATTACTTTATGGATATGTTAAGTTACTTTTAAGTTTGCATGGTTTAGTGTGAAATTATTCTAGTGTGCCCCTAGGCCTAGGTGAAGGAATGCCAAGGACTAAGAACCCTAGTTTTTAAATGGTATTGTTTCTTATACCCAAAAACCCCTCAACATCACTTCTTATTAGTTCTTAACAATATTGTTGTAAACAATTTGAGAATTGATATAGCAAAATCTCGCACTTCTCAAGATAAAGTCCTAAAGCTAAAGTGTGATACCATGTGTAATTCAATAGCCCCATTGTCACCTCACCAACCTCTTTTCACTTCAGGCTATCTCTCCTCCAACTCAAGGGGGGTTCTCCCTAGTAGATTTTAGGGATCTAATGGCCCAACCAAACCAAGTCAAGAGCCCCCTAACTTTCTATGTTTACTACTATCAATCAAAATATTGAACAATAGGGTCAGACATGCATCCTGAAGATAAAATTGCTAGGGTATTTTTGGGTAATTTCAAAGGGAAAGTCCCCAAACACATATAATCAAGGAATTATAACGTGATTTCAAAAATTAAATATCAACAAAATCATTTAAAGGATATTGAAAGGAAAAAGGTGATGGAAGATAGAAAGTGCCTTACTTAAATGCTCTAAGGATTTTTCAATAGTTGCTCCAAAAGCTTTACTTCAAGGCCCTTCAAGATCGTCTCCAACAATGCTATACCATCAGCTTCAACAATGTTGCTCCAAAAATGTCCTCAAGGTCTTCACAACAAGTTTACTAGAAGTTGCTCCAACAATATATTCAATAAGGTCTTCATTGTCAACTCGTCTCTTGTTTGGGTGCCTTAATGTGCAATGACATGTTTCCAGGATTGAATTCAATGCAAGGCATATTTGAAACTCTAACTCTGTCTTCTGGTGTCTTATTAGAAATTATTTCAGTTTTCATTTTGTGTTTTCAAGTTAGATATTGTTTTCAAGTTTTTACATTTATAATTTTATTGCAATGTGGCAGACTGATCAGGGCAGTACAGGAACAACCCCGAGACGGGATGATTGCAGAAAGAGGCCAGCGGAAGAACATGTAAAGTGCCAGCATTGCTCTATCTTCAGGTATTTTAGTTATTTACATAATTGAAATAATATTAATTTTGTTCAAATATGCAGACACCTAGCCATGGTACGCCTGATGATTCCCTCTTTGAGGAAGAGATTTCTTCATCCCTATCTCCAGTGTTCTTGTTGTAAACAAAGGCACGACATGCAAGGTCGGAATTTAATACTTTGATAGACACGCCTCAAACACCTGAAACAGAAGAGAGGATAAAACATCTTATGAACCAGCTAGAAAGATATCAGGTAATAATAAAAAGTCAAAAGGATATTTTTTTTGTTTTGCATGAGATGAATTGTGATAGTTTGATTTTTAATTTTTACATTGACTAAACTAACAAAAGGTTCTTTTGTATGTAGCGTTTTCTGGCATTTGCTGAACCCGGTGTTGGTGGTAGTGGGACACAAGGGCAAGAGATTGCCCAACAACCCTCTCGTACACCTTCAACTCCTTTAGGTGCTAGCCAAGAAACACACCCTGCCCAAGCAGACACCCAGCCAACCGCTGAACGTGTTGGCAATGATGAGGCTGATATGGCCAACTACATTATTGCGTTTCCTGGAGCTACACGTGTCAGCTCCACAAGGACCATTAATGGCACGTTGTTGGTGAACGATGAGGGTGTCCCTATAAAGCATGTACAACTCCCAGGTAAATTTTAATATTTTAACTATTTCATGTACTTTATCTAAAACATATTTATCATTATTTTTATTTTTCAATTAATGATAATATCTTTTTTTTTTCTTTTTTTTTTCTTTTTTTTTTGTAGGAAACAATGAGTTCTACAGGATTCTAGAGAGCCATGTGTTGGTAATTTTTGGCCCAACCATACGCACAGGGTGGAATTCCCAGAATTCCAACCTGAAAAAAGAACTTCTAGATTATCTAGAAGCCCTTTTTGGGGTCGGCACATTTGACAGAACATCGGTGGCTCGGGTAGCCGACAAATATTTGAAATATACTAGGGACACCTATAAGACGCAATTGCAATTTAACCTTAGATATGAGCGTCCTCTCGCAGTTCCAGAGAGTGAGTGGAGAGCACTCATCCATGACGGAAAAGAGAAAAGGGCAAAGAAAGAAGGAAAAATGCCAACTGGACCCGCAAGGTAAATTACAACTTTAATTCAATAGCTTTAATTTTCTCTATGTCTAAAATAAAAGTGTGCTACATCATATCTGACTTCAATTTTTTTGATGCTAGGTTTCCTGACACCTCAAAGGCAACCAAAGCTAGGATTGAGAAAAAGGGCCATCATAAGCTAGGCCAGGGTGGCTACTTGAAATTAGCTGCAAGAATTGTAATTAAGTAGCTAAACATCTTATAATTAATTGTATCGCCTTCCAACGTTTTTGTAATCCTATCAAATATGATTAAAAATACACAATCATATGTAATCTAGGGTGATGACTTCGGAACAGAAACTACAGAGGAAGATAAAAATATCGCTTTCCATTTCGGCTATCAAGTTGTAGTTGAACGTCGCAGAAGCTTGGGGCAGGTCCCAAGATCCAGAATGCCTGATAAGGTAAAATATTAACCTTTCAATATGTTTGTTTTCGTCCATAAATTTAATGTCTAACAACTTTGTTTAAATCAGGGGAGCAGCACTACCGACGAGGCAAATAACCCAATTTTAGAGCCAGATGTAGATGATCCTCACGTGCAACCTGATCATTGTAGTGGGGACCAAGCCGACAATGCTACTATCAGTGAGGGCCGTGACGGTAATTAATTTCCACTTATAATTTTTTCTAATTATACCTTGATAGTTGTCCTTATAACTTTTTTTGTTTCAATGACAGAGAATGTTTCCCTTGAGGATCTTACCACCAGAGAGGAAGACAGGGCAACAGTCCCAACGACGACAACTGGTGCACCAGGTAAATAATCTCATTGCAATTTTTTTTATTAATATTACCGAACTAGTTCAATGATATTTAAAAACTGAATTAAAATTTAATATTATCTGTTTTTGTAGACGATGCCCCATCACTGGATGAGACCAGACATCGTGACTACGCAACTAGGTCAGCGGCGACAACTGGTGCACCAGGTAAATAATCTCATTGCAATTTTTTTTATTAATATTACCGAACTAGTTCAATGATATTTTAAAACTGACAATTAAAATTTAATATTATCTGTTTTTGTAGGCGATGCCCCGTCACTGGATGAGACCAGACATCGTGACTACGCAACTAGGTCAGCGGCGACAACTGGTGCACCAGGTAAATAATCTCATTGCAATTTTTTTTATTAATATTACCGAACTATTTCAATGATATTTAAAAACCGACAATTAAAATTTAATATTATCTGTTTTTGTAGGCGATGCCCCGTCACTGGATGAGACCAGACATCGTGACTACGCAACTAGGTCAGCGGCGACAACTGGTGCACCAGGTAAATAATCTCATTGCAATTTTTTTTATTAATATTACCGAACTAGTACAATGATATTTAAAAACTGACAATTAAAATTTAATATTATCTGTTTTTGTAGGCGATGCCCTGTCACTGGATGAGACCAGACATCGTGACTACGCAACTAGGTCAGCAGTGTGGGTCGAAAGGCATGAAACAGGAGAAGAGCATGATGATATTGATGATGTAATTAGGAGCTTTAAAAATAGGAAGAAGAAAAAGAAAATTCGATAATGTAAAATATTGTATTATTATAAGACAAATGTTACCATACTTGGAACGTTTTTTGCGTTATATAAAAAACTCATTTATCATACTATTTTTATGTCAAGCATTAATTGCAATGTTTCCTTGCGTATTTTTTGTTGAATTGTTTTTTTATTAGTTATTGAATATTTTTTTTTATGCTCATGAAAGTAAAAAATGAAATATAGATTGGGTATTGGGGAATTGAGAGTGATGTGAGGGGGGGGGGGGGGGCCATAAGAGCTTCCACCTTCACGTGGTTGGCCCTGTTTAGTAGAGAATAATTTATTGGAGCGATTTAATCTTGGAGCAAACCTCCCTCGATCCAGCGTAGCAACAAAAAAGTCATTGTTGACTTAGTTGCTACTCTTTCAGATCGTGGGAGGCTTGTTCCAAGTTCATGCGACTCCAATAAATTGTTCTTGAAACGAAGAGGAGCCTATTCAGGTATGTTTTGACATTTTCAACGTATGTTCTAACATTATCATAAGAATGCATCTTAGAGTAAAAATACTACATCAATTACTTGTATTTATTGTATAGATAATGATGGATTTTGATTGACTTGGCAGTGCAGGTACAAATCCTCTTGCATCATGAGCAATGCAACTTGTCAACCAGGGTCATGTCCAGGATATTTTTGCTTGTGTGCTTGACCAGGTTCGTAATGTCACATTTTGTAAGTTCCTTTACAGTTCACAATTCAATATTAAGCTTGTTCATGATTATTATCTAGGTTTTTTGTATGTGTTTTTTCATCTATTTGATTGTAAGCAACTCTGCATGTTTCCTGTTGTTCACTATGATTCTCCCATTACCACTCCTAGGATGAATCCGACTTTATTGTTACATAGGTTACTTTATTGTTACTCTGATTTCTCCATTTACGATTTCATAGGTTACATCATGTAAAGTTGTCAATCTCAGGTCGGTGATGAGCTTTAGTTCTCCAGATTTGGGGCTTTTCTGATATTTTCTCCCTCATGTCATTCCTGCATCACCTCGTTGTTTGAGCATGCCAATTGTCTACCACTTGTACCAATTGGCACATGTCAATCTCTGAGTGGTGCCACATTTCACCTATTTTCAGTGAGAGTTTAGGGTTTCTCTAACATAGCTTCAGAAATCCGATTTAGTGCCTGCTTGAATATCGTCACATAATACTCATGGTTTGGATTGATGAGCATGTTCTGAATGGTTGGTTGATTCATAAGAACCACCCACATAGTCATCTTGAGATATTTCAGAAGTTTTCTCGGGTTTCCTTTTTCACCGTTTCTAGTGGGTGGGATGGTGTGGGGTGATCCATCAATACCGGTGCTCTTGTAGTAGGGAATTTGTTTTTGGGGATATAAAGGAGCATTTGATGTAGATATCCCATTGGATGCATTCATAGATGGGCACAAGAGGTCAAGAATTTAAATTAAAAATATGCAACCTCTAGCATGGCAACCTAAAGGCCGCGAGAGACACTGGTTAAAGATTGTTTTGTGCTGGCCTTAATATAGTCGTGATTTCTTTCTATTATATTAATGCAAATATATAGTCCGGTCTCATTAAAATGAGGATTGTGGTTGTATTTCTCTTTGGTTGTTTCTCTCTTAATGCTCCAGAAGTTGCCAAAAGTTGCGATAGTTTTTTAGTTTGCCTGTTACAACTTAAAAGTGGTTTTTAGCAATGGGAGTCATGTTTTTTAAGGTTCATACTAATATGAAGATCTTGTAATTCTATATTCTGTTGAACCTTTAGTTAAACTGAGAGGGGGGGGGGGTGAATCAGTTTAACACATTCCTGATCTTTTAATTTAATTTAATGTGTGAGTAGTCTTAGAATGTAAGCAGCAAGTATTAGTATAATATAGCAGTAGACTTAATATGAGAGCAGCAGGTATTAATCAGATGATACATATCAAATCAATACATAAATATCATGCACAGAGACACCAGATATAAGTGGAAACCCATAAAGGGAGAAAACCACATCTTATTATTGTTGTGATGCAAAGGCAAGCTCCAACTCCCTCTCACCACTGTTTTTCTGCAGGCACCAACCTACAGGAGGCTCCAACCTCAATTCTGCAAGCTACAACTTGTAAGGAAGCACCAACTCCCTTCAATTTTCTGCAGGCACCAACCTACAGGAGGCTCCAACCTCATTCAGCTACAACTGACAGCTATCAAGCTGCAACTTGATAGGGAAGCTCCAACTTCCTCAATTTATCAAATTGAATGTTTGCTGATTTACTTCAGATATCAACTCTGTTCTGTAGCTTCTCTTTCTGCTCTTCTTCTCTTAATCTTCTCTGCCTTATTCTTCTATATTCTGCATTCTCAATATTTGCTCTCTCTCCTTCTCTGACCTCTCTTGTGCATATCAATGTGATATTATATATAGAGTTCATCACATGACTCTTTACATTCCTCAGGGAATTTGAAGTGAGTAGTCCTGACTTTTTGCCTTCTACCTTCTCATTTCTTTTAACCAACTCATTTTAAAATTATAGCAATATGTACAAATTTCCATGCTACAGTGGGATTTTGTCTTTTCCTTAGGATACTTGCCTTTGCATCACAAACAATAAAAAAATTAATTACAACATTTACATTCACATTTTTAATTACATATTTCAATTTCACTCAGCTCCTTTTCTGGATTTTGGCTTTACTGGATTTGTCTTTTCCTGCTGCTGTTAAGAACCTATTCTACATACACTTTGTTCACTGTCATCTGCATATTCCCTCTTTTCTGTGCTTATTCACCTGTCCAACTCATTCCTATACATATTCCTGTCAAACCTGTAATCTCTGTGGATCTCTGCATGCTCTCCTCTTCTTTTTCTTTTTCATAATTGCATTCAAGTTTCATGCCCAATCATTTCCCAAGTCCGGGCAATCTCACAATCTCTGCTTTGTTCTACGTTGGCAGTTTCAATGCTTAAATCTGGAGTGTTAATAAATCAACCATACTCCCAGTACTTTTCAATATTTCACTTAACTGTGTGTAAATGCATCCCAAAATTTCATTGTCCAATCATTTTCCCAATCCGAGCACTCTCGCATGTTCTCTTTATTCCACACTGGCAAACTTAATAAAAACAAGTCTGGTCATTTTTAATATCTCAATTCTTCAGTTATAATCCGATAGTCCATTACATGTACATGTATTAGGCCCCGTTCACATATTTCATATTTCATATCGCGCCAATTAACCATATACAACTATTATAATCAACATAATACTTTGGTTATTAAAACCATGCAAATTGACCCTCAGCACGTTTAACCATATATGCATATTCCATATACATATTACGATGCCCTTCACATATACAGTCATTATATATAATATATCCACTCATATATTATTAGATAATTGGCAATCTTTTATTAATTAGAAACCTTAGTCTTCCACCGTATATTAATAACCCGTCAGACTTTAATAAACAATATAAACCAAATTCATTGTATATGACTCCGCCCTGGGCCCACAGTACAATCAAAGACCAATAAAACGCGCGCACTGTACCTTTGTTAACCCCCGAGCTCTTCCATTAAACTTCGTGCAGGTCCTGCGAGCGATCACCGTCAGATGTCGGCCCACCAGATCGACGGCTCCTGTCCATTTCGCTCTGTGTCCTGGTACGATAGTTAATGCGCGATGGCGCACGTTAAACGGCGGTTTTGGAATGTCGGTCGAGGACACGTGTTGATCAATCAATGGAATCGCTGCTCCTCCGGGCAATACCACTTATGGTCGATAGGCGGTGCGATGAAATCTACTTACGGCCTTTACTGTTCACGCTAAACCACTTCACTGTTCCTGTCGCAAGGTTCCGTTCTCCACTCCAGGTTCCGATCCAACGCTTTTACTCCGGGTTCCATTCTCCAACGATTTCAATTATATATATATATATATATATTTGCTACGATTATGGTTCCGCCATACTCTGATGCAGAGTTCCGCTCCTTTTCTCGGTTCCGTTGCCTATATTATGTACAAGGGTTCTATCAAATAGTTAACCCCGAAACTCGTAGGATAATCACTACCAGGGCATCATTGGCTACCAAGTTTACACTGAAGCTTATGGCTACCAGAATTCAGAGATTTGAAAAAATCAGGATTTTTTCCAAAAATGAATATTTTTGTATTTTTTTAGTTTTGCCGACTTTTTCAAAAAATTCCCGACTTTATCGAGTATTTCAACTTTTGGACCCTTACCGATTTAATCCCGACTTTGACTTTTTCCACATTTCATTTTTGAGCTAATTCTTTATTCTTCTTTTTCTTGAATGAAGATTGCTTATAATGCTATAATCTAAAAAATACCCAATTACCCTCAAATTATATTTCACTTCAATGTTGTTCCCCTTGTTGTTTTATCATGTTTCATGTCATTTGAAGGTTTTCCATAATAATTTTCAAAGTTTCTTTAGTATTGTCCATATGTGACTCTGTTTCCTATACTTTGGACTTATCTTGCAAAAATTATGAGATACTAGGAGTTGGATATCCATAAAGGGCCTTAAATGGGGAAATTTTAGTAGATGTGTGATAGGTAGTATGATAGTATCATATTACCATTCTTCCTTGAGGAACCCACTTCATCCATTAAGATTGTTTTTCTACAAAGTAACATTGTAGATAACTTTAAAAACATTTGTTAACTATTTTTGTTTGACCATTCGATTGTGTTTGATATGTAGAACTCATGGCAGCTAGTGTTTCTCCACTCATATTAAATAATTATTTCCAAAAGTTTCTTGTTACTATTACTTTAGGAAAACCATGAAGACTATGAATTTCTTTCATGAACACTTCTGCCACTTGGCTTGTTGTTTATGTACTTATAAGATGGGATCAAACAAAATTGTTCTTAAGTCGAGCCCGCCGGACTTCAAACGGCGATAAACCATAATTCAAACCAAATTCGCGTTCCAAAATAGCCTGCTGACGTCGGCCAATTTTGTGACGTGAAAACCAAATGAATTCCACCCTAATCTTTTTCGGGTCCGAAGTTGGTCTGGCGTACGGAGGGAGAGTTGTGACGCGAATTTCTTACCAAATTCGCCCTAATCTTTTTCGGGTCCGGATTTCCACTGCGCGAGCGGTCCAATCATCAATCAAAACCCGCCACCCTTTTGACTTTGTAAATAAAACAAATTGCATCTGCGTCATTTTCACTAATCCGTGCGCTAGCTAGTCTTCCATGCAACAAAATTCAAAAACCAACTGTTAACGCTTGCTGACCGTTACCTTGCTGAAGAGAATTGAAGCCGAGTATTTCAGGGTTCTTCTGTCATAACCAGCGCCTATTTAGATACGTTTCATTTCCCGTAAACAGGTATTTATTCCAATTCCCCGCTAAACTCTGTAAAAAATCTTGGTTTTAGTTTTAATTCTGCACTAAGGTCTGAAAAGAAGTTCAGTTTGGTCTTTTTCGTTCCCAGAACTGCAATTATATTCGCAAAACTGGTAATTGTGCCCCTTTTCCACAAAAACCCCAAAATTCCATTTCTGAATCCACAAGAACCAAAAATGGAAGTTCCTGTAGCTCTGAATGTCGTGCCCATCAATGCCCCTCACAAGGACTTGGATTATTTGCCTTTAGCCGATATGGATTTTCAAATTAAGGAATTGCTTCTCAGTGAGAATCCTCTTCGAATATTTTGCCGCTGCAAAGACAATTATTTGAATGGTTCTGACATCTTTGGACTTTGGGAATCAAATCTTCCTATGTACTTTCTCCCCTCAGTCCATATTTTTCCTGAGTTAATCCATTATTGCTACGCAAATTATGATCCCAACCAACGAGCAGTTTTGTCCCCAAGTCAAAATGTCCTTTTCCCAATAACTGCTCAGTCCATAAATGAAATGCTACAATTCCAACCTGGTCAAGCTCTCACTCCCCTGTCCATGGCTGAATTACTTGAGAAATATACTAATTTATCCCATGAAGAGTTAAACCGCCTATGCCAAACCTTCATGTTACCAGAGCATCAGCCTAAAAACCCTCCCCCTTATGGTTATACTTTCTTTACTGATGAGGGTAGAGTTATTTTAGACATGATATCTTCCATAATGGGCTTTAATACTAGTGAGTATGTTGATGAGTTAACCCTAGTATTGTTATCCATTTTTATCCCTGGACAGCCTCCTGCTGTCAAGTACGATTTTGCATCTTATATTGCTGACAAAATCCATGATCAGTTCATGAGATTTGAGAATGAGAGAGTATTCAAGTATTCTTCTGTCATATATCATCTCATGATTTACTTTCAGTCAGAAAATTTCCCTTTTTATGTTAAGAAACTTGATGCCAAAGGGAATCCTAGGTCAGTCATCTTTTGGTCTGCCATTACTCACAAATCCTCTGATTCTCCTTATTCCTATGATGAGTTTGTCAACCTTTTTTTTCATCCTGCAACTACCTTGTTGACAGGAGTCTCTCCTCCTAGAATTAACAATGAAATCAAGAAAATCCTTCAGCTCTCAAAGCAGTACAAGATAGGTGACTGGTACCTATATCAAAAGTACACAGAGATCAGGATATATGGATGTGAATTATGCCCATTCAAACTGCCCAAGTAAGTCCCAATGAGACTCTTTGCATTGGAATATTTCAGGAAGATGAATAATTCAGATATAATTCATTTTTGCAATGCAAAGAAAAAGGCTCAACTCAGGATCAAGAGCCAATTAGGTCCCTTCATTTGTAACTCTAGGGAAGCTAGAAAGGAAGCCGAAAGGATTTTAGAAGACTATCTCAGACTACAAAAGAGTTTCTACTGGGTGCCTTATGATCCAAACAAATTTATCTGTGATAGAAGAATGAAAAATAAACAGTCACCATACATCCATCAAAGAATCCCAGAAATAGAACAATATGCTAATATGGATGAATGGACAAAAGGGACATTGGTTGAAAATGATAGTGAGCAGGTCAATGTTGAAAATGTAATGAAAGATCTTGAAAAGATACTTGACCTAGAATCTTTTGGACAGGTGCAGGGATCTTCTTCAGCCAGGACTTTACAACAAAATTTGCAGGAGATTAGTACAGTGGCAGTAGAATC
The DNA here is from genome assembly GCA_034641835.2 of Pinus albicaulis. Taxonomy (NCBI): domain Eukaryota; kingdom Viridiplantae; phylum Streptophyta; class Pinopsida; order Pinales; family Pinaceae; genus Pinus; species Pinus albicaulis. Next base: position 343,058,222 of record CM076572.1, read on the forward strand.
TAAAGGAAAAGAAAAGGAGCCTGATATACAAATAATTGAAAATTTCATAATGACAGAGCAACCAGAGACTTCTGAAGAACAAGGTCAAGGACAAATTCCTCCTACTCAGATCAGTGAGCCAGAAATTTCTATTTTACAAACTCCTATGAATATAGAAAAGGGCAAAAAGAGAGAGGCTGAAACAGCTACTCTATTGGTCGCTCTTCTGAACAGCAAGATGTTAAAAGGCAGAAATTAACTCCCCTTCCAAAAGATGAATCATTTCAGGAAATCCCTGATAGCCAGGGAAGAGAAGACAGTCAGCAAACAGGTACAGGTAGTGGGTAATCCACTAATTTTCAAAAACAGGAAATACAGAGGCAACAAAGTGCAGAAATATCTTCTTTCAAACCTCCAGTAAAAACTGCCTGGGACATCAAAAGAACATTCATCAATATAAAGGCCAGGAACGATCCACTTAGACTTCAAGTGTACAACCAATATTTGAAGATGGCTCCAAAAAATCAAGAAAGATTGATGTCAGCTTATGACATCCAACAGGGTAAGATGTTAATGAGCCATTTGAAGCCCAAGGTGCAGCAGCCGCAGACAACTGCAGATTATGTTAGGACTAATTTTTAAGTCTTAGCAAAGGATATCCATCCTTTAGATCAAATTGAGCTACACAAGAAAACAGGTGAGATGATTTATTCTACTCTGACGAATAAATCAATGATTATCCATAAGTTGCAGGATTCTTTGGATAATACTAATACACAATTGCAGCTTGAAAAAGCCTCCTCCCAGGCTAAGGATAATAGAATCAAAACTTTAGAGAAAATAATCATTGGTTTGGGTCATAATCCTAAAGATGTGAAAGGTATTGAAGCTTTGATCAAGAGAAAAGATGATGATATTGCAGCTCTGAGAAAACAATTAAAGTTACCGGCCTCAAGACATCCACAGACTGTAGAAATCATCAAACAAAATTCTGAGGAAGAACTAATGGATTTGCTCTTAAAATTGAATGAGCAACTTACTGCAACTGAAAAAGAGCTTGAGAATGCATTAAAAGATAAGTAGGAAAATATTCTAGTATCTACAGCAGGAGTAGTGACAGGTACAACAACAATAGGTCAGCCAGCAGAATTGTCACAGAGCAACACTGCAAATTTGAACACTGATGAATTAACAAAGTCAATGGAAGATATGAAACTTTAGGCCATAGAGCTTCACAAAACAAAGGAACAATTGGCCACTCTAGAACATAAATATGATCTTTCAAAAATGAGTGTTGCTGATAAAACAAGAGAAGTGAACAAATTAGAAAATACAGTCAAAGCATTGGAAAAGGATCTCACATTGGAGAAACCTTTAAAAGAAATAAATGAAATTCTTTTGGATAATATCATTCAATCAATAAAGGATGTTTGGTCCTCAATTCAAATAATGGATGAACAGAATAACTTAGTTAAATTGGCTCTGGATGAGATTGAGAGATCAAGAGAAGAGTTGGGAAATATGCCAGAAGAGGCCAATAGTCTTATAAATTTTTTGAATACTCAGACTAAGAATCAACTTGCAGAAATTGGTATTCATGACAGGACCAGAGCAATTCTGGAAATAAAGAGAGTTTTTACTAAAAGAACTTTGGTACAGAATTTAGAACGAAGGTAATCAGATATGAAAGAAGAAATCATTGCCTTCAGAGAAATATTGAATATTTTGTTAAATAGAGGATTGCCCAGTCCTATAGTTGCAGAAGATAAGCTAATAGACCTTGATAGTTATGTTGAAAAATTGGACAAATATGCTCATAATCAAGCTAGTTCTTCAACCAGTTCATCAACAGCAGCATTGCCTACAGGGAAAAACCTTCATGACAGATTGGAGAATTTATTTTATCTTCAGCATGAAGTAAATCATTTGTTCCCAAATCAGCCTAATTTCTTCAGATATACTGAGGCTGATGAAACACTAAGAAAGTTGCAAAGGACCAGAGTGCCAGAAGTTCAATGGTGGGAAGAAATGATGGAACTTTTGTAAAAAATTATCCTTACATAAATTTTAGCCTATTTACCACAGTATATCATGATAAAAAGGATAAAAGGATGAACAAAGGTCAAAGAGTATCAGAGCAGTTAAAGAGTATCAGTGAAACGAAATAATCAACATAGATAATATCATGTCCCTGTATGTGACATGGGGTATTTTTCTATCATTTTCTGGGGTGGGACTTCCACTTTTTTGGATGGATATTTGGGTTCCAATCTTCATATGTGAAAATGTAATGACTTCATGGACTGTTTTAATTCATATAATATATTCAAAACATCGTTTTTTCTCTTGTGAAAAAAAAATGATTAATTTTTATCATTCTACCTTCAAAACTAGCGATGCTGGTCTATGTTGTTGGTTTATTGATATGGTCTCATGGTCTTTTTATATTTTGGACATATCACACTCCTCACATGATTAGCGTTTTTCTCTGTTCAAGGATTTTGGGTACTATAATTTGTATTTGGAACAATGGACGTCGGTACTCTATCTATTGCTTTACTATTCTACATACTGCTATTTCACTTTCTTATAGATGCCTTGGGCATATTTGGATGCTTTCTCAAATTGTCGATAATCTCCATGTGGATTGTTACTGGGTTTTATATCAAGTCCCTGTATGTGACATGGGGTATTTTTCTATCACTGTCTAGGGTGGGACTTCCACATTTCTGGATGGATATTTGGGTTCCAAACTTCAGAAGAGAAAATGTAATGACTTCATGGACTGTTTTACTTCATATAATATATTCAAAACAACATTTTTTCTCTTGTGAAAAAAAAATGATTAATGTTTATCACTCTGCCTTCAAAACTAGTGATGCTGGTCTATGTTGCTGGTTTATTGACATGGTCTCATGGTCTTTTTATATTTGGGACATATCACACTCCTCACATGATTAGCGTTTTTCTTTGTTCAAGGATTTTGGGTACTTTAATTTGTATTTGGAACAATGGACGTCGGTACTCTATCTGTTGTTTTACTATTCTACATAATGCTATTTCACTTTCTTATAGATGCCTCGGGCATATTTGGATGCTTTCTCAGATTGTCGATAATCTCCATGTGGACCGTTACTGGGTTTTATATCATGTCCCTGTATGTGACATGGGGTATTTTTCTATCATTGTCTGGGGTGGGACTTCCACTTTTCTGGATGGATATTTGGGTTCCCATCTTCAGATGTGAAAATGTAATGACTTCATGGACTGTTTTACTTCATATAATATATTCAAAACAACGTTTTTCCTCTTTTAAAGTTTCAATTTTTTTTTCTAAAATTGAACCTGTCGTCGCTATACCTACGCCTTGTAAGCTTCAGACTTGAGACAGATTAAAACATCAGAAGAGCGACAGTACAAAAACGTCAGACGAGCGACATTCAAAATGTCGGACCACGTTTCGTCGGAATTGCGACAGACCACAGACATCAGACGAGCGACGTCCAAAACGTCAGACCACATTTCGTCGGAATTGTGACAGTTTACAACCGTCGGAAGAGCGACGTCCAAAACGTCGAACCACATTGCGCCGGACTTGGGATAGTTTACAGACGTCAGAAGAGCGACGTTTAAAACGTCGGACCACATTTCGTCGGAAGTGTGATAGTTTACAAAGGTCGGAAGTGCGACGGATTGGGAAACGTCGGAAGAGTGACGCTTGTTTGGAAGCGACGAAAAAGGTGTCGATAGTGCGACACTTTTTAATTGCGTCGGAACTGTGACGGTATGACAAACCACGTTTTTCCCGCGCTCGAACTGTCGCTCTTGCGACGAGTATGTGTCGGAATAGCGACGAATTGGCTGTCAGAATTTCCACCAAATTTTCTAGTGTATAATACTAGTAATATTATTATAAAGTTTTTAAACCTCAAATTAAAAGCTCTGATAGTTTCACCAGGTTTGAAGACAAAAAATTTTATATTCCTTGAGATAATCAAAAGGGTTTTATACTATCCATAATTGGAGTTAGACTAGTAAGACAGTTCATCCCAAGTGGAAAAAGGTTTAGGAGGTAGATCATAAAAATCTAAAGTGACCCTTCCTTCCAAGGTATTAATGAAAAACCTCATGCAAACATCTCGATTATTGGCCCCAATATTATTGCATGCATTTGAAAAAGCATCGATATGCTCTTCAATAGTGAAAGTCTTATCTGCGGAGAACCTTGGAAAATAATCTTTAAATTTAGGAAAGCGAGTTGTTTCAAGAGGCAATTTCAAAGGATATGGCACATGCTAAGCATTTGCATTCAAATCCTCCTCGAATTCAAAAAGCCCATATTTTTTATGATTTTATTAGGTTCATTGGGGTGAGGAGTGGGCTAATATTTTCTAAAGATGCTTCCCAAAGGAGGTGCAACCATTTTAATGGGTGGAATATTAAATAGGGGGTATGATTTAAAAATCCAGTGTTAGGTTCAGATACTAATATTTTGTTAGTAGTTTTAATATTTTCCAAGTTCTTCCTTCTACTTCTAACAAATGATAAAGAATCAAATTTGAGATATTTTTCTATCAACCTACGTGATTTTCATGGAGTTTCAAATTATTGAATTTTTGATCTTGAATAATGAGGGGTTTCAGAATTATGGTGTGAGGATTGAGATGAATGAGGTACATCTATCAATGAGAAATCAATTGGGTTGGATTCTCACAATGTGTTTTCTGAATTTTTCATCAACAATTTCAATATGGCAGTCCAATACCTCTCAATTTCTTCATAGGTTTTTGCGATATCAAGGGAAATATTAAACATGCCAACAGAGATTTTTTTTATTGATAAAGTTTGGAAATATATTTGGTTGAAAAAATAATGGTTGTGTCATGCTCTGAGATAAAATTTAATTTAAATTTCTCGAGAAAAGACATTCTTTCATATAATATCTCAAAAATAGAATAGAAAAGGAAATTAATTGACCTTGATTATAATTCTGTGTTGTTGTTGCTTTAGTTGTAGACAATAATGACAAAGCTATATCATCTTGATTAGTGCTTGGTCTAAAAGGATGAACTTTGGTCATCAATCTTGTCAAAATATCAGACATAAATAATGAAATCCGCAATAAAAAGAAGCAGAGAAGCACAAAATAATAACAAAAAGTGAATTAAAATAGAAACAAATAAAAAATAACCAATTAACTAGGAATCAAATACCATTCGCTTCCCTGTATGGTCTCTAGGAAGGATGTTGATGAATATTTAAAATTCACTCACACAACCCTCAAATCTCTAGCTAGCTAGTCCAGGAATGTGGGTACAAAGCTTAGCTTAAAGCCTATAATATGAACATGGGTTCAAAGCCTAGTTTAAAGCATATAATACAAATTCAAAGTAAAAAAACAAAAAAACAACAACAACAACAAAATAATTAAATTAACAATCTTTACAATGTGTTAACTAAAAGAAGGAAGATATGTTATTAAATAGGACATAATCGAAACAACTGTCCTATAAATCCAAACTCACAAACAAACAAACAAAAAATTAGAAATTATTACTACCTCTTTTTAAGATCATACCCAATACAATTAGAAATTGCAGTGTACAATATATAGATAGAAAGTAATAAAAAGGAGAAAAACATAAGCATAATGTAGAAGATACAAGATGACAATAAAACTTTAAAATTATTCATTAATATCATAAAAGAATAGTGTTAAAATATCATGATCACAAACTAAGCAGATCAAAAGTTTGCATTAGTAACTTCTTGAAAAATGCCCTCATTTACAAGACCATGTGATCAAATGCCAATAGACATAAACAACAAAATGAAACTGATCTTGTAACAACGAGCTCAAAAGGCACATTCAGAAACTAGCATCAGAGAAGTTTTGAGGTCTAAAATGGGCCTCCTAAGAAAAATGTACAACCAAAATAAACTTTATATGAACTAATAGGATTCAAGATGATGATGTCAACCATGGGGGATTATTCACCATTTTGGAGTAAAAAATAAAAAGATTAAAAATTAATATAATAATAAAACTACTTTTCAACTCGTATTTTCAACTTATATCCTTAAGGTTTTACTCAAATTTCGAGCGAGAGTACTCGTTGGATGAAAAACTTAATTCCTCATCGAAGGAGTACCCATGTTCCATACTTTTTATGGACCTTTCTATACAAAAAATGAGAAATAAATGAAAAAACATGATTGCAATAATGATTTTTCATGTATTTGTCATTTTTCATGTAGAAGAGTCTATCGAAAGTATGCAACATGGGTACTCCTTGGATGAGGAATCAAATTTTTCATCCAACGAATTTTCCTGCTCGAAATTTGAGTAAGCCCATAGGGAGATAAGTTGAAAATATGAGTTGAAAAAAATAGTTTTTTTCTCTTTTCCCTCTAAATTTCAATGATGTAATCTAATATTATTTTATTATTTCCACTATTATTTTATAGTTTCCTTAGGAGACCCATTTTAGACCTCAAAATCCCTCTAATGTATGCTACTCAAAAATAGAGCCAACATCAGTATTGACAAAAGATGCAACAAATATAAATCATTAGTAACTGAAATTTATGATACCTCTAACAACAAGAGATATTATCAACCTCTGCCAATGTTGCTATTTAAAAGAAGCCATATAGATCAATGTCTATGAGTCACAAATATATAAACATAGTTAAAGAATAACCCAACTGAATAATGAAATCAAATCGTATCAACTTATATTGCCACTGGTGTACCTTGTCTTACCTTTAGCCTGAATATATATCCTTTAACTCATAAAACGATTTTCATAATTGTTTATTATCTTTTAAAGAACAAGTCTTTAAATTTTAATTAAGGCTTAATTAAAATTATTTGAAGCAATATAGTTGAGGGTGGGCTCCTTAAATATAGGAATGACTCAAAAAGGGGAGGACCCACATCCAAAATACATTGACCACATAGTTATAATATCTCAAATGCATGCATCATGTAAACTTATCAATCATGGTATCCAGTTCCCATGCACATCCAAAATATAATGTGGCCAATATCATAACCATGTCTTAAATTGTGAAAATATCCCTCCTCTCCAAGTCAACAATAAATATAAAATATCATCAAAAATGTATATGACAAATATTTCCATCACCAACATATCCATGTCCAAAATCAGATAATGTCAAATATGAACTATCAATGTCCTTTTCAAAAAATTGAATTTTTAAACGTGCATCATCACAATATGGCCATAAAAACACACACACAACATTAGATCTTTTTTTCCAAAATTCATTCCAAATATTCACCACGGCAACATCAAAATTTATATGCAAAGGGAGAAGCATCATTCTTGGATTTCACTATGAATTATTCCATAGACAAGTAGGGCCCCTTTGATTCAAATTAGATGTTGATATTAGGTTCTCTCTGGAGAAGCGATTGTGGGATATGGCATAAAATTTGGAGTGGTTTAATGATGAGGGATGTTTACAGGAATATTATCTGCAGAGGAAGTAGATAAAGGATGAAGTTGAATATGATTGTTGATTTTATAGGGCACGCAAGCTAGAAACATTTTTTCTTCAATATGATAACTAATTCCAATGATTTAATTAGCATTATTTACACATTTCATTCATCCAATATCATTTACCAATCATAAAGAATAAAATCAACCATTAAATGTGAAAAAGCAGTGGAAAAATAACCATGAAACCATGAGACAAGAGACATAGAAATTAGGCTTGAGGCCAAGGTAAAACCCACAAGGGGAAACCCAAAAATATTTCCTTATGCAAGAGATAGAGTCCATAGTTCATCAATACATCATAAACAACATCAATAGAATAGCTAGACCAATATCCAAGAACAAGAAGAAATCCCAAACCCTCCTCCTAAAATGTTGTCGCTCCATTACAAACTTCTTCCTTTGCTAGATCAGAGTTTAGAAAGACAAATTTGATGTCTGAAAATTATGGAGGAAGGCTCCTTTATATAGTGATCAAAGGGGTGTTGAATGGGTTCCTCTTAAGGGCCCAACCAACCTAAACAAAGGATGGTTAACTTGAATAATTTTAGGATGGAAAATATAAATTTGAATTTTCCAATTTCTTCATATGATGGAAATGCCAACCATGACTACAAGTTTCAACACCCCCTCTTATCCAAGGAGGTATTTTTCATTCTCTCTCATATATAAGTCTCATCATAAGGAAAGAAAATAGCATCACAATCCAATTTCAACACTCCCTCTTAGCCAGGGAGGTATTCTTCCGACTACACTATTGATCTCATCTCGGTTGAACAATGATGTCTTTATCCACAAATGAAGATAGGGGAGATTGATTTAAAACAACCAAGTCTATGGAAATCACATTTGACCTTGGTAATATCACACACACTTTACTAGTCTCCAGGTCAAGCTCCATGGCCTAAAGAATTATATCATAAAATTCATCTCAAATGTACATGTCTCGTCATAAGGAAGGACAATAGTTGCATCATCATCTCATCTCATCTGAAAAATGATGTATCAATCCATAGAATGATCTACAACCCATGATAAGGGAGATCAATTTATTACAACCAACCCCATGGAAGTAATATATGCACTTTGTAAATATCACACACCCTATGTCCACTAACTAATTCTCACCCAGCTTGGTCCTCAATGATCAAGTGGGATAACACTGACATCCAACACTTAGGGGAGATCAATTTACCACTACCAAGTACATGGAAATCACATCCAACCTTGGATCACACACATCTAAGTCTCATCACCCACTGGCCAAATGGGTGGAAATCCCGACAACCATAACCATCTCAACATGGTCCTTGGTCAATAATGACATGAAGGTGACTTGCGAGTAGGATGCATACTGGGGAATGTACTCAACCAATTCCATGGCTCTAAGGAGTATCCTCACACCCAAGAGTTTCTATGCTCATTCCCCCCCTACCAAGTCCATCGCTAGTTAAAAGACTATTTCAAGAGCATATGATCTGTTCTCTTAATCAATATTTTTCCCTCTCAAGGAGGGATTCTCAGTCTTTCACATAATCGTCAGCAACTATCTCAATAACAGTAAAAGTAGCCATGGCGGAATTTAGTATTTTATCAAACATTCCAGTAGACAACAACATTTAGTTTTTCATTTAACTTAAGTTGGGGCTTCTCACAGAAGGAAACAATCCAACAGATAACAAGTGGCTTCTCATAGAATAAAATATCAACACCCTGATTATCATTAGAAAAGTGTGCCATAGTCAAATCCATCAGAAAATAAGAGGCTTCTAACAAAAGCAAGCATTATCAACTATGGTCGAATCCAGCAGACAGTAAGAGGTTTCTCATAGAAGAAAAAATCAACAACCACAACAGAATCTAGCAGACCATATTAGAGAAATTTTGAGGTATAAAATGGGCCTCCTAAGGAATATTATAAAATAATATAGGAAACAATAAAATAAGATTAGATTACATCATCAAATTTTAGAGGGAAAAACGAAAAAAACTACTTTTTCAACTCATATCTTCAACTTATCTACCTACCATTTTACTCAAATTTCGAGTGGGAGCACTCATTGGATGTGGAATTTAATTCCCCATCCAAGGATTACCCATGTTTCATACTTTCGATGGATCTTGCTACACGAAAAATGATAAATACATGAAAAAATGTGACTGCAAATTTTCATGTATTTCTCATTTTTTGCGCAACAGGGTCCATCACAAGTATGCAACATGGGTAATCCTTGGATGAGGAATTAAATTCAGCATCTAATGAGTTCTCCCACTCGAAATTTGATTAAAAACATAGGGAGATAAGTTTAAAAAGTAGTTTTTCTACTCCAAAAAAGGTGAATCATCCCCCATGGTTGGCATCATCATCTTGAATCCTATTGGTTCTTATAAATTTGATTTTGGTTGTACATTTTTTTTTTGAGTCCCATTTTTTACCTCAAAAATTATCTAATTTTAATAAGAGGCTTCTCACATAATCAAACATCAATAACTAGCTACATTTCCAACTTTAATCATGCTACATATAGTAGGACCATCTATGTTATTAAAATCAACATATCACTCAGAATCCATCTAGTTTAAATAGAGTCAACAATGAGCCAATTAGAGGGATTATTCAATTCAACAGAGTCTCGCGGCTTCTTTAAATTGTCCTTAAATAAATATCCATGGACTCACAATCCATTATTCCACAACATTAGCAAAGATTTCACTAGGCTCGTTACATACTTTGAATCTTACAATTTTTCAACCAGCTTCCTTTTACACTAGACAAATAGGACCACGGTCCTTGTCAGAAACATATCATCAATACATAGAAAAATCATGATCTCATTTTCAACACATTCATATCAGCATCGTTCTTAAAAAATTCTAGCCATCTTCATCATGCAAGTCACATAGATCAAAACATGCTTCAATTTGGTTGATCTTGTCTGCTCCCTCTAAGTCCAACGCTCATCCAATCACGAGTCTTATTTTTACTTTGTTCTTACACATTTTCTATGATTTTCATAGCCTTTACATACTTCATTAAATTCCTTCAATCCTCATGTAAGAACAACTACAACCAAGTAAGACATACTAAGACAAGAGACTCGTAATAAAAACAATAATAGAAATAATCAATAATTTACTTATCTCTAGAGAGTGTGTCAACTCTCTCTTAATATTAGTCTTATTGGGTTCAATCAAACTCATCCACATCATCATCATGCATAATCAAGGAGTCCATATCATCATTAAGGATTCCACATTATTAAGGATTTTGTGTCATTAGGAAGTCCATGTCATGAACAAGGAGTCCATATCATTAAGAAGTCCACATCATCAAGGAAATCAAATACTTTGTATCAAGGACATCATAAAATCCATATCACCATAAATAAATTCACATTATCAAATCATTAATAAGTCCACATCATTTAGGAGTTCATCATCCATATCATTATTGATAAGTTGGCCTTGTCTACATCATCATCAAATATTTGAAATCTTCTATGAGTTAGGGATCCTTCTTCTTTTAAGCAGAAGCAATCAATCCATACGCCTAATGGCTTTATTTTCCAATCCTTTTCATCTAGATAGTTAATTGGATAGGATTTTAAATTTTGAATAACTAGGGTTAATACTTCATATTTTTCAAATATAGTCTAGGATTTACAAATCCTAGATGTGAAACATTCATCTTGCAATATTCTCCAACTTCATTAATTTTGATTTCAATATCATCTCATAAATCCTAGGTCATTCTTGTTTATCTTCCTACTAAAGGGTTTTGCAATCCCAAAACGTTGGTCAAACTTTCAATCCCTAGATTTTGCTACAGATTACATTTCTTTTGCAATCATGCCAAAAATTTAGAAAATAAACAAACAATATTTATATCAGACCCTTTTATGAAGTGCAAGAAATTTCAATGTAGTGTCATGATGCTCCTTTTCATATTTGCAACTTGAGTCATTGAGCCATCCATCATTGTTGACTATTCAAAATCCTAGACAAAAACTCAAAGAGAGGTCATTAGTAAAACTTTAATACTCATAATCTTGAACATATATTTAAAGAGTTATTAAGGAGAAATGCTTTCACATATATATATATGTATATATATATATATATATATATATATATATATATATATATATATATGTGTGTGTGTGTGTATGTGTGTATACACACACACACACACACACACACACACACACACACACACACATATATATATATATATATATATATATATAATGATCATGGATCTTGAGACATGTAATAATTGGTTCCTAGGCCAGCCTTACTCGGAGATATGTCGTCCTTTATGTATAGAATAGGGTGACCTCCAAGGATTCTCAATACCATAGATTTTTCACAGTAATGGGTTTGAACTTCAAGCCATATATTTCAGACTTCTCATATTTTGAATGACACCATATACTTATGCAGCCGAATCCAGCAAACCATATTAGAGAAATTTTGTGGTATAAAATGGACCTCCTAAGGAATATTATAAAATAATATAGGAAACAATAAAATAAGATTAGATTACATCATCAAATTTTAGAGAGAAAAAAAAGGGAAAAAAAAACTACTACTTTTTCAACTCGTATTTTCAACTTATCTCCCTACCATTTTACTCAAATTTTGAGTGGGAGCACTCATTGGATGTGGAATTTAATTCCCCATCCAAGGATTACCCATGTTTCATAATTTCGATGGATCTTGCTACAAAAAACGATAAATGTGTGAAAAAAATTGACTGCAAATTTTCATGTATTTCTCATTTTTTGTGTAGCAGGGTCCATCGCAAGTATGCAACATGGGTAATCCTTGGATGAGGAATTAAATTCAGCATCTAATGAGTGCTCTTGCTCGAAATTTGGCTCTTGCTCGAAATTTGACTAAAACCATAGGGAGATAAGTTGAAAAATTACCTTCTTCTTTTTTTACTCCAAAAATGGTGAATCATCCCCTATGGTTGATATCATCATCTTGAATCCTATTGGTTCTTATAAAGTTGATTTTGGTTGTGCATTTTTGTTTTGACATCAAAAACTAGCTACATTTCCAACTTTAATCATGCTACAAACAGTAGGACCATCTATGTTATTCAAATCAATACATCACTCAGAATACATCTAGTTTAAATAGAGTCAACAATGAGCCAATTAGAGGGATTCTTCAATTCAAAAGAATCTCCAGGCTTCTTTAAATCTTCCTTAAATAAATATCCATGGACTCACAATCCATTATGCCACAACCTTAGAAAATATTTCATTAGGCTCGTGACATATTTTGAATCTTACAATTTTTCAACGAGCTTCCTTTTGCATCAGATAAAGAGGACCTCAGTCCTTGTCAGAAACGTATCATCAATACATAGAAAAATCATGACCTTATTTTCAACATATTCAGATCAGCTTCGTTCTTAAAAAATTCTAGCTATCTTAATCTTGGAAGCCACATAGATCAAAACATGCTTAAATTTGGTTGATCTTGTCTGCTCCATCTAAGTCCAAGGCTCATCCAATCACGAGTCTTATTTCTATTTTTTTCTTACATATTTTCAATGATTTTCATAGCCTTGACATACTTCATTACATTCCTTCAATCCTCATGGAAGAACAACTGCAACCAAGTAGGAAATACTAAGATAAGAGACTCATAATAAAACATTAATAGAAATAATCAATAATGTACTTATTTATAGAGAGTGTGTCAGCTCTCTCTTAATCTTAGTTTTCTTGGGTTCAATCAAACTCATCCACACCATCATCATGCATAATCAAGGAGTCCATATCATCATTCATTATTCCACATTATTAATGAGTTTGTGTCATTAGGAATTCCACATCATGAACAAGGAGTCCATATCATTACGAAGTCCACATCATCAAGGACATCAAATATTTTGCATCAAGGACATCATAAAATCCATATCACCATCAATAAATTAACAATATCAAATCTTTAAGAAGTCAACATCATTTAGGAGTTCATCAGCCATATCATTATTAAGAATTTTACCTTTTCTACATCATCATCAAATATTTGAAATCTTCTATGAGTTAGGGATCCTTCTTCTTTTAAGCAGAAGAAATCAATCCATAGGCCTAATTGATTTATTTTCCAATCCTTTTCATCTAGATAGTTGATTGGATAGGATTTGAAATTTTGAATAACTAGGGTTAAGACTTCATATTTTTCAAATTTATCCTGGGATTTACATAGCCTAGATGTGTTGAAATTTGCAACAAGAAACAGTGAAATTGGCATCTAGAAACAAAATCTAGAAAATGGCACCCAGAAATTGTTACCATGTGAGGCTTTTGATTTAATTATCCTTAATTAAATTAAAATTAAATTGTAATCTTATCTCATAACAACTTGTAATAGTTAACTAAGTGTGGTGGACTTAGTTAGCTCAAGAATTTTGAGTTGAGAGTCAAAGTATGGGCATGTAGAGTGATTCTATTATTTACAGGGTCTAGTTGCAGTTTTAGCACTAGTGTGGTGTGAGTGGGATCAGTTAAATCACATTGATTGAGTTAAAATTAATTTAACTAGTTCTAACTAATTGATGAGCTAGTGGAAGATCAAGTGAATTAAAATATATTTACCAAGTAAATGACGATTCACTATTAATATTTGCATGCGTGTCAATTCTGATGGAGACCCAGTTGAGACAAAGGTTAAAGACAAGTAAACTATCAGTTGTATTTTTGGTGAACTGCCCAGGTGCAGTTATAAAGTCAGAGGAAGGCTCCATAGGGATTGTGCAGTTAAGGAAGGCTAATTATCCTATTTAATAGGGATTAATTGACTAGGGATTGCGTGAGCAAGGCTAGGCTAAGGAAGGGATGAGAATTGGCTAAGTGTTGGTCAATTTTTCCTAAGAATTGCTAGATAGTTTTGAGCAAGATCAGAGTGAGATAGTAAGGATAGTGCACGATTTTCTCGGTGTGAGAAAGCATTGTATTGTTTCATGATTCTTTGAATATGTACAATATATGATAGAGGGGTTTTAAGCAACAAGCTTTCCCCAAGAAAAATATCTGTGTTGTGGATTGATTTGCTTCTTTCTCTTACTTGGTGTGATTGTGCGATCGTGTTTATTTTACGCAATTAATTTGTAGAAGGATTCAGTATCTTGTTTAGTATATTACATGATCGGATTGAATCCATTGGTATACATATATTTTGTATAATTTCTACAAGATGTGAAACATTCATCTTGCACTATTCTCCAACTTCATTAATTTTGATTTCAATATCATCTCATAAATCCTAGGTCATTCTTGTTTAACTTCCGACTAAAGGGTTTTGCATTCCCAAAACATTGGTCAAACTTTCAATCCCTAGATGTTGCTACAGATTACACTTATTTTGCAATCGTGCCAAAAATTTAGAAAGTAAACAAGTAATATTTATATCATACCCTTTTATGAAGAACGAGAAATTTCAATGTAGTGTCATGATGCTCATTTTCATATTTGCAACTTGAGTCATTGAGCCATCCATCATTGTTGACTGTTCAAAACCATTAGTAAAACTTTAATACTCATAATCTTGAACATATATTTAAATATTTTCACAAATATATATATATATATAATGATCATGGATATTGAGACATGTAATAATTGGTTCCTAGGTCAGTCTTACTTAGAGAAATGGCGTCCTTTATGTATAGAATAGGGCGACCCCCAAGCATTATCAATACCATAGATTTGTCATAGTAATGGGCTTGAAATTCAAGCCATATATTTCAAACTTCTCATATTTCGAATGACGCCATATACTTATGCACAAAGAATATATTCTTCAACAGCGTTATTGAAGAGGCCTCAATCTTGTTACAAATATATACAAACTTCACCACCTTAATCTTCCTTTGGGATTTTGTTAGCTTCACTCTCACAAACAATTATAAA
The DNA here is from genome assembly GCA_034641835.2 of Pinus albicaulis. Classification (NCBI taxonomy): domain Eukaryota; kingdom Viridiplantae; phylum Streptophyta; class Pinopsida; order Pinales; family Pinaceae; genus Pinus; species Pinus albicaulis. Next base: position 343,073,661 of record CM076572.1, read on the forward strand.
TCCAAAGTTAATTGAATTAATTAAATATTTAAAATTAGGAATTTATGCCTAATTTTATAGATTAAGTTAGTTCCTCTTAATTAGGAGTTAGTTTAGGCCCACCTAACTTGGCTCCTAGATTAGTGTGTGGTTGAGATATTTGCTCAACCAAGTTGTCCAAGATAGATGCACTATCTTGAGACAACTTCCTCATCTATTTATTTGTATTATAGCATTATTTTAATAAGGAAGAATATGTGAGGAGTATAGCAAAGGTTGTGGCTTTTTCCGCCAGTTCTATGTTGCAGGTATTTTCTATGAGTGTTTTATGAGTTGATTAATTTTCTACATGTGGTATCAGAGCTAATGGAGATCTTGGATTTAGAGCTCGAAGATGGAAGCCTATAGCATTGCAATGGATTCTCTTCAAATATTGATTTAGCATCATTATTGTAGGGTGCGTAGGTATCGAAGGTTGTTTGGTCAATCGATTACCCTCACAGTCATTTGAGGGACGCATAGGCAAAGCAAGTGGGAGTCTCAGGGTTGGGGAAGCCATATACATGTCAATACATTAAATTCCAACAACCATACCATTGTTGTGTTGAATTTGAAAGGTTGAAGGGTTTTATATAAGGCTAACAGGCCTACGGAGGTCGGGGCCACTACAATCTGAGCATATTAACAGAAGAAGAGCTTGAGATCTGAACGCATTACGTAGGTTATCTATAACCACAATTCCATCCCAAATTTCCATGGCTACATCACCAACATAGGAGTGCCATTTTTTCGGGCAGAGAGTATGAGATCTTATTTAGATATTTCGTTGGGTTGTCCACATTCAATGAATATACAGTGGTGCACACATCCTGTGTAGCGAACGTGAATCCATAAGCTCCTTTAGACAAGATCTATTACTTGGATGCGGATTTTTGACAGGATTAGGGGCTTCCTGGAACTCTTGGAAGGTGAAGCCTAGTGATTCGGTAGAAATATTTGGACTGGGCACCATTGGATTGGCTCCTTCTCCAAGATGTAACGTCTATGTCCTTTTTTCCTTCTAGATCTTTTCTAGTGCCTGAAGCAACGTTGTCTCATCAGATTAGTGATCCAAAAATTCCATAGTCTGTGGGAACATTATCGATTTCATCATTGGTCATGGGATCGAGTCTCAGTAGGTAGAATATGATCAAGAAGTTCCACACACGGAAGAAAAACCGCCAAAGAATGCGGGATCAACCGTCGTGGTGGCAATAGTCAGAAGCAGAAAGATCGTGGTAGCGAACTGCAAGGATTCGAGAGATGTTCTATGGAGGGGTGGAAAAGAGATTCCATTATCTTCCAATCACAAGCCAGACTGTGCTGACAAGATCCCTAGAGCATCAAGATCAAAGTCCGCGAAGTGACACGAACACAATCATGATAGTTCCTTGAGGACAGAAGAGGGCTGACATCTCTGGAGCCGTGGTACCTGCTACATTATTACGCAGCCCTTTCTCAAGGAAAGGATGCCATTGAAGACACTTTCATGAATGATTCCAAAGGGCCTTTGTTGACTCAACAGTCTCTGAGATTCAAGAGGCCAAGAATGTCTACATACAAATGTGCAAACTATTTCAGAGGCTTGAGGTAAGAAAAACACAAAACGAGTTACAGTATATGTTACTCCATGTGCCAGAATAAAATAAAATAAAAAATCAAACTCCATTACTCCGCCAGTGAGAAAATTCGAAAACCCAATTCTCTATGTTCCTTTTGCCTATTTTCCTCAGCGTTCAACCTCGCTCCAGCATTGTTTCCTCACTCTGTTCTACCCTCTCCTCCTCCTCTGCATGTTGCACCTTATATATTTCATGAGGATACATATAAAGGATATTACATACACCTTTTATATTTCATAATGGTATTACATACGCCTTATATATTTCATGAGGATACATATAAAGCAAATGCAAAATCATAAGTGGTAGGATAGATAATAAGTGGAGCTTTATATTTGGCACACAAAAAGCATATTTAAGAGCTTGGAGGGATGTATGTAGAAACATTTTGAAAGGGTGTGATTTTTATCTCTAGTTTTAAAGTCATGTTTTTTAGAGATAAGGTGTGGAGAGATAAGCTGTGGAGTGAAATGGTAAAAAAAAAATTGTGATTTTTGAGTGATAAGTGTTTTGTAAATTTGGCGTGATAAGAGAATATTTTTAAAGAAGAAGTTATTATTCAAAGTAATATTTTACTTTGAGAGAGGTTGAGTCAGTCCATCCAGTTTTTGAAGACAAGAATTTCTCACAATCTGTGCTTGAGAAGCTTCAATGAATACGTTGTAAAGTTTGAAGGATGATGTACCCCATACTTAATAAAACATAATTTTTTGGTGCTTGTGTCCTAGATCCGCCTGAAATTGAATAAGGGGATCTTAGGTACACCATGTGTAGTGAATGTGTGTGCATGACTTGTGTCATGGTTTTTTTCCACTCTCTTTGTAATATGGTACACAACAAATTAAACAACTGCATGCACATAAGCAAGCTTAAGTACACAAGTAATCAAGCTCATGTAATCAAGCTTAAGTACACAAGCACAAACAATCACATGCATTTTTGCAACACATCATCAAGTTGATAAAGAGGTCTTCTACAACCACATTCCACATCATTCAAGCAAATAATTCAAGTTAAAGACACTACAAAATCAAGCATTCCAAGCCAAGACAACATCAACAACACTTTTTGTATCACTTGTAGATAAACATTTTTGTAGCTGAGTTGAATTGTACGGGTGAATTCTCGGTTGAAACCGGCACCCAAGTTTGAATTGATAAGGTGTTCAACCTAAGACAATTAATTCAAGTAAGTCTTCAACTGAGTCATATTATTTGAACTTGTCATTTGTCTTTTGGGTGCATTTTCGACAGGGTTCGACACCCTTCGTTTTCAAATAAGCACAATCAAGTGAGTACATTCAAGGAAGTACAAAGTGCCAGTGAAGCAATCAAGCAAGTTCAAGCAAGTGATCGAAATCAAGCAAGCATGAGTTCAAGAGTTAAAGAAAGCAAGTTATAAAACTCAAACATGTGTTGAAAGCAAGCGCAAGCGAGCCAATACAAGCGAGTGTGCCATTCAAGGAACAAAGCAAGCAAACATTTCATTCAAATAAAGCAAGCAAATTCAATCCAATAATTTCAAATAAAGTGAGAAAATTCAAAACAAGAAAGCCTGAATTCAAGCGAGCGAGTTCACATGGCGAAATGCATCCAGCTGTTACAAGTTCTTCACAATTTGATTGTATCAAGTGCTGAAGACATGGTTAAAATCAGCAAAGCAACTCTTGCTGATATTTCAAGGCATCTACAATAGACAAATGAAACGATTGATTTCCTTCAACTGGAGTCGCAACTACAAAGAAATGATTTGCAAGAGAAGAGTGATGCTTTCAAGTCTTTGACCATACAGATAAAGATGATTCTAAGCCATTCATCCAAACAGCTTCAAGTGTCGAAGTTGTTCAAGTTCAAATTTCTTCCAAACCAATCATCAAGTCATGGGAAGAAATCCAAAGTAACAGAAATCAACGAGGATTAAGATATGTCAAAGATGACGAAAAATTACATATCCTAGATTATTCAAATCCCATCAAGTTTTTCAGTGCAGGCTTTCTTGAACAAATAACATCAACAAATTCTGTGAAAGTTGCAGACAAACGGACATGCACACAAACTGAAGTTGCAGTCAAACCCAAATTCTTACATTGTCAAAGAACAGGTCATATGGTAGATCATTGTTTTGATCTCCATCCTTGTCGCCATTGTGGCAAGCTGAATCATTCATTAGAGAAATGTTGCAACCAAAACCAACCAGCCATATTAAAGATCAATTATGAATGGATTGATCCTTGGGAATGGTTGTCAATAGTCAAAATAGTGTATAAGTTTTACAACTAAATTCAATCACACCTATTGGAGCTGACATTCAAATGAAGATGTTACTCTCGTGCAGTTGAACAGGGGAGTACACCAGTGCAACACTCCTACACCTGAAGGGGGGGGAGTTCCGGAATAATTTGCAGAGGATTGTCTCTCCTTTCAGCTGACAAAGGGGGGGAAATGATAATGACATTGAAGGTGGTTTTCAAACTGAAAGTTTCTGACAACATCAACAAAATAAATAGTGAGTTTTTTTTTACATCATCAACATCATCAGCCAGTGGACGATCACCATCAACAGATTCGCTAGTGGGTGTTTTCAAATTTTGTTAGAGGACAAAGGATGTTGATTTCAAGTAAAGGACATATGGTTCCTTTTCCAGCTTGGCACGTGATGAAGTTGTCAAGAAAAATTTAGAGATGAAAAAGACATGCAGTTGACTCATGGTCTCTTCAGATTGAAGTTTTTTCGGCATCCAGCTTTGGCGGTTTTCTCAGGCAGTGTTTTTGAGGATCAACAATTTCAGCATGAGAACTTGGAAGATGGTTCCTTGTTCTTATTTTGGATTTATCATTAAGGGGGGGAATGTTAGCCTCACTCTCATAAAAAATTATAAATCCAAAGTTAATTGAATTAATTAAATATTGAAAATTAGGAATTTATGCTTAATTTTCTAGATTAAGTTAGTTCCTCTTAATTAGGAGTTAGTTTAGGCCCACCTAACTTGGCTCCTAGATTAGTGTGTGGTTGAGATATTTTCTCAACCAAGTTTTCCAAGATAGACGCACTATCTTGAGACAAATTCCTCATTTAATTATTTGTATTATAACATTATTTTAATAAGGAAGAATACATCAGGAGTATAGCAAAGTTTTTGGCCTTTTCCTCCAGTTCTATGTCTCAGGTATTTTTTATGAGTGTTTTATGAGTTGATTAATTTTCTACATATTTCCCTTGTGGGATGATTTTTTAAGTGGGGTATGCCCGATTTCTCTTTATTCATCATTTTTATGCTTCTTTTCAATGTCAGCATGTCTCGATGCTTCATCATCCCAACCATTTTCTTTGTGCAACATAAAAATCTTTCGGGATCATTCATCAAAGATGATGTGTCCTAGTGGGGTCCTCCCCATACATCATGCGCCAATCACTGCACACTGAGGCTGAGTTGGATTTGGCATGGCCACGTCCACCTGATGCCTAGTCATCCCACCTATTCTCTAGTGTGTCGCTTCAAATCCTCTGGAGTCCTACTAGCAGGATGACGTCATGTTGACATCATTCATGCCACGTGATGCCTTTCGATTGGTGACACGTATCACCCAAAAATGGTCCACTTAGGTTCCTGAAAAAGTTGAATATGCATGCCATGTGTCCACCTCTGATTTTCCTAGTGCTAAAATCATATTTGATGAATAATATCCTGCCACTTTTCATCAATAAGAGGAGAGAGAAATGGTTCATGGACCTTGGTTTTTCGACTGATTTATTTTATAAAAAATTGGATCCCTACCTTTGTTGCATTATGTTGTTTCCACTCTCCTCGTGCCACGTAACCTGGTCCATTATAAAATTTCTTGTGTTTTTCATGACTCCCTTAGTTTTTTGTGGTTTTAGAGGAGTTGGGGCGTGCAGTCGATCTCTACCATCAATCTAGCAGTTGGCAGTTTTGGAAAGCTGCCCATTACACAAACCCCCCTACACCTTAATTCATGAACACTCTAACCCTGAACACTTCCAAAAATGTGTCAGTGAAGATGTGTGACTCTTAACCCGCCTGCAAACTTTCACATCATTTGAAAGTGGCTTGTGCCATCCCATCGATCCTCCTTCGTGTGTTCTTTGAAAATATTGGGGTACCACCATCGAGCTTATTGTTATGTGGGATATGCCTTCAGCCATTGGATGTGCTCCCTAGTGTTGCATTATCGGCCACATCTGATCGGTTCTTTGGATAGCAATCCTCCAATAACTTTGCTAAACTAACACACGCCAAGGGTCTTCCAACCACTTTTAATTCTACCACTTTGACTCTGGGGGTACTCATATTTTACTAACACTAACTTTTAAAGGAGGAGACCATTTTCAAACTTTAACATACCACTCGAAATATTTTTCCAGAGCTTCATCCATCAAGGTGGAATTCATCTACTCTTTAAGTGATTTGTTACACTATAATTGACCTCAAAGTCTTTGTACCTTTTCTAACCATGTTGGTCTTACCACTTGTGTCCTTTGCCATCAACGAAAACATAATCAATGCTTTTATTTTGCCACCAATATTTTCCTTTTCCATCAATGACAACACCATCATCAATGCTTTTTAGTTCCATGATTTGCTTTTGCCATCAATGACAACGTATTTCCAATAAACTGGGCACCCCATAGACCCCTAACCCTAGGAGTCCTCGTCATTCAAGTGAATAGAAGTGTAGCCAGAAATTCTTAAGATCAAGAGGAAGGAAAGAGCCCTAAAATAGGACGAAATAGGACCTAAATTCCACCCCAACGAATCCATAAGGGAAAACCACAATAAATTTCAAACAAGGAGTATATTAAGTTATGTTTACCCAATCACAAAGGGGAGAAGAGCTTGACTTTCACAAGTGAAGGCATGCCCATGATTTCGACATCCCATATGTTAATTCACTTTCCATTTCCTAGAATCTAGGTCATGTGGGTTTTAATGAGGGGAAGAGTTGTAGTAACAAGCTTCCAAATTTGAGAGCACGACCCCCACCCCCTCCCCCAAGCTAAAGTGACATGATCCAAGCAGCTCTTCCTTTCACCTACTATATTTTTTTTTTGTATAACCCATTTCCAATAGTAATGTTTATCTATGAGGAGACTTTGGAGAATCTTTCCCTCAAATTCTAAGTTCATTAAAGTGGATTTCTTCAACCCTATGCCCCTATGGCTCTTATGGGTCCTTACCACTGCCCAATTCACTAAGTGAAACCTTTTGGAGTCATACCCTTTGCCCCAACATAAACAATTCTAAAGTTCCTTGGAAATTTCCTATCTAATACTAGCTAGAGCTAACAAAGTGGAGAATTGGAAGAGCTGTAAAGGTGAAAGCACTGCAATCAAAAGCACTAGGTGACCTGCTAGATTTAACCATAAGGAAACTCATTGAGTAATTTTTTTTACTTAAGTTTCATGATAATGGGTTTCCATTGTAGAAATTTATTAATACTGATGTATTACCGGATTCTCCCGACCTAACAAATTAATCTTATGTTAAATACAGAATCCTTCCACTTAATTCTTTGCAGAAATTAAATTTCCAATTGCAAACACATGTGAAGAAAATCAATCGCACATAAACACAGTTGTTTAACGGGAAAGATTAAAGCTAAAAACCCCAACTATCATATATTATGTATATCAATAGATCATTTAATAATATCATACAAATCTTAGTACATCAAGCTCTCAGTAGAATCAACAATCATTACACATTCTCATGCAGAAATTTTCATATCTATGCACCAATTTCTTGCCTCCTGACAGCCTACCTCCACTACGCAATCCCTGCTGAAGAAGACCCCTGAATGAATTTGAATTGGCCTTGCCTTGACTGCGCAATCCTCATTGGCATCTCCAATGTGTGTCAAATGCATTGAATGCATCACTATAGTCACAACAAATATTCCATCTCACCCTTTCACCTATCTCTCCACTAGGTCTCCACTGGAACTGACATGCAAGTAGTTAATTGTTGTATTTGTTTAGTTGCAAGTGAGTCTCTAGTTATGAATTAATTAAATAATTAATTCACTAAACTCTCACTAATGTATCTTTTAGTTAGACTAGATACAACTAGCTCAACTGAGTTAAACTAAATAACAACTCCTGTAACTACTCTTCCAACTCCGTCATAGCTTTTCCACTTCAATTCTAACTGAGTCCTCCATGCATGAGCCACCAATAACCCTAGGAATTGCATAATTCCTTCAGCCCACTGATTTTCCAAATCTGTTCACTGAAATAAAGTGCTCTAAGAGAATAATTTGATATTTATTATCGGATTATTATTAAGGGCTAATAATAATCGACATGCATCTATATTTAGATTGATGATCTATAAATAGACTTCACCTAATATTCTAAAAATATAATTTCATCTATTTTTCACATTTGACCAACCATCTAAAAATAGCATCCTACAACTTATAAAATATGCTCACCATGTCTAAAAATAGACATGCACCTAAAAATAGCCTGTGGGCCCTACTTAGTGAAGGTGCTTACTTTTCACTAAGCTCATCATCTTGTTCAATCTCAATGCTCCCTCTCAACAAGATAGGGATTATCCTTCACCCCGATCCTGCCTCTATGGTATTTGAATTTGCTCTTGCTAAGTGCCTTCGTCAGAATATTTGCATCCTGATCTTCCGTAGGAATGTACTGAAGCAACATGATCTTCCGCTACACACAATCTCTGATATGATGATACCAGATATCAATATGTTTAGATCCATCATGAAACACAGGATTAATCGAGAGTTTAATGCAACTCTGATTATCACAATGTATCAATGTAGGATCTAAATGAGAACCGAACAAACCGACAAAGATCTTCCTCATCCAGATAGCCTCACATGCAGCTTGAATTGCTGCCATGTATTCTGCTTCCACTGAACTGAGTGCCACGGATCTTTGTTTCCTGTTGTACCATGAAACTATTGTAGATCTGATATTGAAAACCCCTCATGATGTTCTCTTTCTGTCCGTTGGGCTGCCTACCCAATCTACATCCGTGAAGCCATGCAACTTCACCTCATCTGTATGTATGTACCATAAGCCATACTCAGATATACCCCTGAGATACCTCAGTACATGCTTTCTTGCCTTCCAAAAGAGCTTGGTAGGCTTAACCATTGCTTGACTAAGTTGGTTCACCGCATAGCATATGTTTGGTATTGTATTAACTAAATACATGAGCGAACCCACCAACTGTAGATAAACAGTGGCATCCACTACCTTTGTCGATGTAGCATCCTCTTTCCTCCAATTTCCTGGAAGAGAAGTATCCATTGGCTTGTAGTCCTCCATGTTAAACTTACCAAGTATCTCCCGAGCATACTTGCCTTGAGACACAAACAGTTCACCTTCTCGCTGCCATATTTCAAATCCGAGGAAATAATGAAGGAGGCCCAAATCCTTCGTCTCAAACTCCTTTGCAAGATCTGCCTTGCATGAGTGTATCAACTGCTCATCACCCATTAGTATTAAATCATCAACATAAAGAAAAATTATTAAAATCTTACCCTCCACCACAATTTGGTACAGGTTTGCATCCGCCTCACTCTTGGTGAAGCCAAGTCTAGTGAAACAGTTGTCGATCCATGTGTACCAAGCACGTGGCGCTTGCTTCAGCCCATACAGCACTCTTTTTAGTCTGCACACATGCAACTCGCTGCTAAAGATCTCAAATCCTTTAGGTTGCTCAATGTACACTTCTTCCTCAATGATCCCATTAAGGAACGTAGTCTTCACATCCATCTAATGAATGTGTCAACCCATCTGCGCTGAGAGAGCAAGGATGGTCCTTATGGAAGAATACTGTGTGACAAGTGCAAAGGTTTCTTCATAATCAATCCCCTCGATCTGTGAGAAACCCCATGCAACAAATCTTGCCTTATACTTCTCGACACTCCCATCAGCAGCTTGCTTTACCTTGTAGATTTATCTTGAACCTACCACTTATTTACCCACCAGCCTTGGAAAAATCTTCCAAGCATTGTTTCTGACAATGGACTCATCCTCCTCCACCATGGCACCTACCCATGTGGGCTCTTGCACTGCTTCTTCAAAATAAGATGGCTCTGTCATGATACACTTTCTCATAAGGGCCATGTATCCAGTAAATTAGTCAGGTGATTGTCTCTGTCTGCGCTGTGATGTAGGGACTCTTACATTTTGTGCCGCATCAAGCTTTATTATCTCAGCTTCTGTGGTACGCGTTCTGCCTGTTCTAATGTTTGGTTCTGCATGAGTGGACTCCTCCAATCCATAAATCTCCTCTTGTTTTTGATCCACATATAGAGGCTCATCTTTGGGAACAAGTAACTCCTCCTTTTCATGCAAGTGTAGCTCCCTCTCAAGCGAAAACTTCATGGCTTTCACCTCATTGAATTTTATATCTCGTCGCACCACATTCATCCAACTGTTTGGAAAATACACACGATAATTATGGGGTGTTTCTGTGTCTCCACAAATATCCCAACTTTTGTTGTTGGCTCCAGCTTCTTCCTGGCATCCTTTGTCACATGAATGTAAACATATGAGCCAAAAATATTCAAATGAGAAATATCTGGCTTCTTACCTGTAAAAGCTTCTTCAGGTGTACTCATGCCCAGTACTCTATGAGGACAATGTTTTTGCACATAAACCGCAGTGTTGCATGCTTCTGCCCACAAGTGCATCGGTAGGCCCTGGTCATGCAACATAGCTCATGCAACACCCACGATTGTTCTGTTCTTCCTCTCTGCGACCCCATTCTTTTGTGGGTTATGAGGCGTTATGAGTTCTCTTCGAAATCCTTATTTGCTACATAATTCTTTGAATTCCTTAGAGATATATTCACCACCATTATCGCTCTGCAGAGCCTTCCCTTGCTTCCCCGAATCCTTCTCCACCAATGCTTTAAACTCATAGAACTTTGAGAATGTTTCACTCTTCTTCTGCATGAAGAAGATCGAGCATCTACGAGAATATTCATCAAAAAATATAACATAATACCTTTTTTTTTGTTGAAGAAACCGAGAAAGGTCCACACACGTCTGTGTGAATTCTCTCCAGGATCAAGGAAGCATGGTTCTCCTTCTCATGAAAGGTGGTCTTCACAAACTTACCCATAGTACATCCCTTGCACTGATCTGACTGCGCAGGAGTACCCTTGGGAAGTCCAGTAGAAATCTGCTACGAAATCTTCAAGGTGCCATGGTGAAGATGGCCCAATCTCATGTGCCATAATTCGCCCTCATCCCAGCTCACCACTTCTTCTGCTTTGCCCATCATTGCAGCACAACCATCTACCTCAAGCTTGTAGAGATTCTTAACTCAAATCCCTATCCTCTTGGTTTGACCCGTTGTTTTATGTCACAGGAAATCTTTTCCCTCGCTGAAAACAATGTCATAACCTCTGTCCTCCAACATAGCGACTGAGACCAAGTTCTTCTTCAGACCTGGAACATGCATAACATCTTTCAACATAAATGGTTTACCTGACTCCCTCTCAAAGGTAATGGTTCCAATTTAGATCGCACTGTATCTACCATCGTCTCCTATCTCTATATGCATTTTGAGATCCTTCTCCTCCAAGTCACTAAACAACTCCTTGTCTCCTGTCATATGGAAGGAAACACCACTATCAAGATACCACACCGATCCCATTGCACTTGAAACCAAGAATGCGATCAAGGAGAAATCAAGTTTAAAATTGTAAGGCTAAGGCCTTACCCGCTGCAGCTCCAGCAGCCTTCTTGTTCTTCTTTTTCTGTGGGAAGTTAGTGGCGAGATGCCCATGTTCGTGACAGTGAAAACACTTCACTTTGGACAAATCCTGCTTCTTGTCTTTAGCCTCAGATTTTGGATGGGATTTCTTCCCCCTCCCTCTCCTTGCTTTGGCAGCCAAAGAAAAATTCTCTTCATCATCATTCTTCGATGAAGAGCCATCCCTAGTATTCTGCCTTATCTCCTCCTGCACAAGATCTGACCAAAGTCGCTCCCAATCCGAAAGTTTCTCCCATCCATTGATAGAGCCTTCGTAGCTATTCCAACTCTTAGGAAGCCCAAGGAGAGCCAAGCTTACCAAGTCATCATCCGCAACTATAATCCCCACACTCCCCAGCCCATCCCTACATTGGACAAGCTTTGTGAGATATTTTTGAATATTTTCGCCCTTCTCCATTTTGATTTTTTTGAGCTTATCTTTCAACGCCAACTTCCTATTTTCGTTGTTGCTTTGGAAAATATCTGTCAAAGCCTTCCACATTGAAAACAAAGTGAATTTCCTGTGAAGGATCGACACAATATGGTCTTTTACACCTTCCAACAGAATTATTCTTGTCTTAGCTACCTTCTTTTTCCATGCGTCAAGTATTGTAGCATCGCTAGAAGTAGGCTTAGGAACATCGCTATTGATGAACTCCTTCAGTCCATTATCTTCAAGCACCACCTCCATCCTGTCCTTCCAGGCTATGTAATTTGAGCTAACCTCAAGGGCATACTCCAATCGCAACCCATTGAAAGACATTTCAATGAATACTCAACTGTCGCACCAAGAAATTTCTACAGCAAATTCAAATTGTCCACCAACACAAAAACTCAGCACCACTTCACAATTGCAATCTCCAGTGATTAACACTGCTCTGATGCCATGTAGAAATTTATTAATACTGATGTATTACTAGATTCTCCTGATCTAACATATTAATCTTATGTTAAATACAGAATCCTTCCACTTAATCCTTTGCAGAAATTAAATTGCCAATTGCAAACACATGTGAAGAAAATCAATCTCATATAAACACAGTTGTTTAACGGGAAAGCTTAAAGTTAAAAACCCCAACTATCATATATTATGTATATCAATGGATCATGTAATAATCTCATACAAATCTTAGTACATCAAGCTCTCAGTACAATCAACAATCATTACACACTGTCATGAAGAAATTTTCATATCTATGCACCAATTTCTTGCCTCCTGACAGCCTGCCTCCTAACAGCCTGCCTCCACTATGCAATCCCTGCTGAAGAAGACCCCTGAATGAATTCGAATTGGCCTTGAATTGACAGTGCAATCCTCATTGGCATCTCCAATGTGTGTCAGATGCATTGAATCCATCACTATAGTCACAACAGATAGCCCATCTCACCCTTTCACTTATCTCTCCATTGGGTCTCCACTGGAACTGACATGCAAGTAGTTAACTGTTCTATTTGTTCAGTTGCAAGTGAGTCTCTGGTTATGAATTAATTAAATAATTAATTCACTAAACTCTCACTAGTGTATCTTTCAGTTAGACTAGATACAACTAGCTCAACTGAGTTAAACTAAATAATACTACTCTTCCAACTCTGTCATAACTTTTCCACTTCAGTTCTAACTGAGTCCTCCATGCTTGAGCCACCAATAACCCTAGGAATTGTGTAATTCCTTCAGCCCACTAATTTTCCAAATCTTTTCACTGAAATAAACTTCTCCAAGAGAACAATTTGATATTTATTGTCGGATTATTATTAAGGGCTAATAATAATCGAGATGCATCTACATTTAGATTGACGATCTATAAATAGACTTCGCCCAATATTCTAAAAACATAATTTCATCTATTTTTCACATTTGACCAACCATCTACTAATATCATCCTGCAACTTATAGAATATGCTCACCATGTCTAAAAATAGACATACACCTAAAAATAGCCTGTGAGCCCCACTTAGTGAAGGTGCTTACTTTTCACTAAGCTCATCATCTTGTTGAATCTCAACATCCATGACAAGTTGAGGGAATGGTTTGAGGTAGATAGGGATGTCCAAATACCTAAAAGAGGACCAACCATCCTAAAGCAAAAGATGGAGAACTTAAAAGAGGGCTTATTGAGTATTATGACTAACATTCCACACATAGAGCAAAAAAAATTACTTTGTAAGGAATTTGAATCAAGATGCAATAATAACATAAGATTTGTCCATATGGAAAGTATCATATACAAATTGAACATGATTTAGACTTTTAACCCCTCTCATGAAGATTCTCCAAAATTATTCTTTCGTAATCAAGATTTCTACTAACAAAGTCTTCCATAAGAATATACAAAAGAGGAGACAATGGGAATCATTGATGAAGACCTCTTAATGCTCTGAAAAAACTATTAGATCTACCATTTCCTAGAGGAAATATCTAGGGGCTGCTAATACATGTAGATATCCAACTTAAAAACCCCAAACTAAATCCAAAATGATGAAAAACAATAAAGAGGAAGTTATGGTGAACATGATCAAAGGTGTTGGCCATGTCTAATTTCAATATCATACATGTTTGCCCTCTATATTTACTAGAGTGAAATAGCTCTTGAAAAAGAATAATATTTTCCACTATTTTCTTTTTCATGATAAAATCTCCATAGTTTTCAAAAATTAGTTTGGAGAGAAGAGGTTTAAGGCAATTGGCTATAATCTTAGAGATTATTTAATAGGATACATTACATAAACAAATTGAATAAAGTCTAAAAATTGTGGAAGATTTTACGTATTTCAAAACCAGGGAAATAAATGTAGATTTGATTCCTCCTACCATGCATGAGGGGTGATGAACGTATTTTATCATCTTTATTAAGTCAAATTTGATGATGTGCCAAAATTTTATGTAAAAATGAGCAGTGAATCCAGCAGATTATGGAGCCTTGTTAGGTTCATATTATAGGATCACTACCCATATTTCTGCCTCCACAATTTGTTGCATGAGATTGTCATTATTTATGATGGAAATCCCTAAAGGGATGTGCTCCAACAAGGCATCTACATCCTTGGAATTTCCAATCTCTCGCTCTGAGAGACGGTGGAGAAGTGAAGGTGAGTTTCCTTGTTGATCGTGTCAAAATAATTGAGTGTTTCTCCATTAACAGTAGCAATGAATTTAACATTGTTACACCTGTTAGGGTCCTAAATAGGATTCATAATTTTTTAATTTACTTTGATAGTCTTGTAAATATGTACATACCTTGCTTTCTGCAAGTTGTTTTCCCATATTTGAAAATAATTATAAAAAATGAAAAGAGGGTAAAAGTCCTAAAATAAAGATCAAAGGACTTAAAAAAGAGTAGACCCCAAAATAAAAAGAGATAAAATAAGCCCTGAAAGTGAGCAAGTAAAAATGCCACTACTATTTAATTTTACTGCAAGAATAATGATTATGTGCAAATTTTCCAAAATTCCATAATCCATGATCAGTTAAAAAGTTTAATCTTAACTTTTCATGCTTTGAATTTCATGTTTTAGATAGAAAATAAAGATATGTCAAACATTTTAAACTTGACAAATCAGTAGATAGTTAGAAGAATAAATGAGGAGCTCAACAGTTTAATCTGAGCCCTCGGATGAAATAAGGTTAGACTTAGATAGATTTATGCTTTGAAAGAAAAATGGATTTAGGGTTGCAAGCTTAAATGCACCCATGCAAATGAAGTTAAAAATGTTAGAATAATGATGGGTAAGTAGAAAGCAGTTGTGCAAGACATGTAATAAAGCATCATCAGGAAAAAATTACTAATTTCCCCTCCCCCACAATGATCTAGTATTCTAAACCTTCAGTTAAAGAGGCTCAGAGCATTTCTCTGACTTAAGTTGGGACCGGACCCAAGGCTTAATGACTGATTGGTTAAAAATATGGATTCCCTACATAAAAACCCATTTCATCAGCATATTCACCCTTTTCCAAAACTATAAACCCTTTCCCTAATTAAAATACATATTTTCTTAGAAAAGTAAAACCCCCCCTTAATTAATTCCATTTTTATTCAAAAAACACTCAAAAACCTACAAAATGCATTTTATCCTAAGTTCATGTGTAAAAAAATCAAAATGGGACAAAATTATGCTTAATTGCCTATTTTACACTTAGTTTAAATACTATGTATTTTAATTCATTTCATTCATTATATTTCCATTTCATATTAATTCCCAACTTAAAGTATTAATTCCCTTTAAAACATAACCCCTCCCATATATATTATTATTAATTTCTTTATATATTAATATCCCCAAAACCCACTTATTTAAGTTAAACCTGTGGTTTATTTATCCCACATGTTAAATAAACCCCCGCTCTTTTCCCCCATAGGTTTAAACATATCTTAATTTAAAATCCCACTCCCTATGGTTTTAAAACTCTTGTTAAAAGGTTTTATTTACCATATAATACATCTCGCACCATTGATTATAAAAACATTGGTTAATGTTTTATATATGCTATATAACATTACCTCACCATATCAATAAAACAAAACATCATTTTATGCATTTTTAACTATGTTTTAATACATTTTATCAATTTTTCCTCATAATACAAGCCCGGACCCCACCTCCTGTCATCAAGCAACTCAAGAACTAATCTCAGTTGTTCGCATTGGCCCTCCCAAATCTGACGATCAAAAGGCCATATCGCAAATTAAACTACGCGATGATAACCCGTTTTGAACTATGCGAAATGGGTTGTTTTGCGCCCTTCTCCCTCCTCCACATGGCAAACATCTATTGGATCGCATTTGATCCAACCAAAACCACATATCGCCCAAATCCAACACGATAAACCGCTGATGGTTTTCGCCTTCGAAGACCAAAACTGCCCTATGTTCGATGTGACCGCCATTTAATGCAAGTTTGTGTAGACCTAAAACGTTCAACAAACCTCTAAATTGCGCCATTCAACCCTTTTTCTGCATTATTTACTGGTATTCATCCTCCCGACTAGAAAAAAGAGGACCCTATACACTGTTATATGCCCAAAAATGCAGAAAAAGCCTGCATTTGCTATCAAAGATTGTTGGAAGTCCCAGATTGCTTCCAGAAAACACCAAAGACTTGTCCAAACAACTCAGAACCTGTTAAACGACCAATACCTGCACAAACAGGTATTTTCCGATACAAACAAGCCTGCTATTATTTCAAAAAGAATTTCTAAAAAGAATTGAGCCCAATTAAAAGCATATTTACCCAAAGAAAGTTTCTACTTGCCCGAAAAGAGCTAAAACCTTGTCAAAATTTGATATAAACTCTGTTTTAAATACTTCATTTAGTTTTAAAGGAAAAATCAAGTTTATTTTACTCTTTATAGACTTTAGAATACTCCAATCTTGCCTAGAAATCCTCTGCAGGTAATGCCAACCCTCTACGCCCAATTTGAATCAATTTTTAGCCCAATATTTACTGAAAAAAAAGCATAAGAAACCCCTGTTTCTTATTTTATAGACCTGTTAAAGTCTGAAATCCAGTTGAAAACCAAAATAGAAGGTTGAAATCCAAGGAAAGAACCAATTTATGCTTATTTTATCAAAATAACCTATGTCAAAGTCAAGAAACACTTATGTAAACCATTTAATCTTACATAAGAATCCAGAAAGCCCTAAAAACAGAGTTTCAGTAATCCAGAAAGCCTAAAAAATGTCAAAATCCAATCCAGCTATGTCTTCCAAGACTGCAATCATTGTAAATCCTCTACAGCCTCCTGTTGTAGACATTGAACACACACCTTTAGCAGATGTGGACTATAAAATAGCAGATCTAGTTCTTGAATTTAATTTTTTAGACCTCCACTGATGGAGTTATGAAAAGTCCTTATATTAGGTTGAAGAAGTCCAAATTTGGGAGTCAAACCTAACCAAATATGTTTTTCCAACCAATCATCCATGTCCAAAGGATATTAGGTTGTGTCAAAACTATTATGTACCTGAACAAAGAGCAATTGTGAATGCAAACAAAGAAGTACTATTTAAAATTATTGTTGAGACCATAAACCAGATGTTATAGCTCAAACATGATCCCAAAGCAGTTCCTTTGTCAATAGAAGCACTTACAAAGTTGTACATTAGTCTTGATTTTCCCAAAAGGTTTCAAATTTTTCAAGTCTTTATGCCTTTACATGTTCAAATTCCACAAATCAACCCTCCATATTCTACTTCAAAATTTCTAGAAGGGTCTAGGCATGTTATTTCCATGTTTTCATTTATCCTAGGATACTTTACAAATGAGCATATTGATGAATCAATCCTAGTTTTCCTATCTACTTTTACACCAGGACAGCCTCCCTCTGTAATTTTCAATTATTTTGAGTATATAGCTGACAATATCCATGATCAGCTGGTCAAATTTCCAACTGAAGGATTATTTAGATATACATCCTTTATTTTCCATATGCTCTTGTATTTTCAAGCAGACAAGTTTCCAATAGCCCTCCAGAAGCTTGATATAGAAGACAAACCACTTTCAGTCATCTTTTGGACCTCTTTGATCATAAAAGAGTCGACAGAGTTCACTTTTGCAGAGTTTACAGATAACTTTGTCCACCTGTTGATAAATATGTTGACCAATACAGAACAGCCAAGAATCAGTGATGAAATGAAGAAATTTCTACAGCTATCAGAGCACACTAGAACTGGAGATTGGTACTTATATCAAAAACATACAGAAATCAGAGTTTTTGGGTCTAATTTTTTACCCTATAAACTACCTAAATATGTACCAATGAGAATATTCACCTTGGAGTATATCAAGCAAATCTTAAATTATGATTCTATCAACTTCCTAGAAACCAAGAAGAAGACCCAATTTAAGTTGAAGAATCAAGTGGGGCCATTTATTTGTAATCACAGAGATGCAGAACAAGAAGAAGAAAAATAATTGCTTGAGTATATATTTGAAGAGAGTTTCTCATGGAACTATGATCCACAAGGAATATTAAGAAAAATTAGGGTTAAGTGCAAACTAACACCCTATATACATGAGAAAAAACCAGAAATTGAAAAATATGTCAATCAAATTGAGTGGCTAGAAAACACTTTGGTAGATGTACTTAAACACGGTGATACTAGTCACACCTTGCAAACTGAATATCAAGGAGGGAAAGCTACTAAAAGACTCAGAGAAGAATTAACATACACTGTTGAGACAAAAACTGAGACAAGATTTAAAATTAGATACAATAAAAAGCCTAAAGTCAATTCAGTTGATAAAGTAAAAGTGGCCATAGAAGTAGAAGACACAGATGTTCTAGTAACAAATACAGATGTTGCTACAGTCATTACAAATGAAGTAGTTACAGAAATACTAAATGAAAGACAGCTTGATAATTCCAATACACAGGTCATAGAGAAACAACAGAATTTGGAGGCATCTTCCTCATAGACAGCAGAAGAAAAAGATCTTGATATCAGAGAAAAATATAAGCAGATTAAGACAAAGAATGAAGAAATCAAGAACGATATAAATTTTCAATATTTGAAGCAAACACCAGGCATTCAGAACAGACTTTTATCAGCTTTTGATTACTCAAACAAAAAGTTAATTATGTCAGTACTTCAACCAACAGTTAAGACTCCAAAGACAGTTGCAGACTACAAGAAAGTTGACCTTTAAGTGCCCACAAAAAGTATTCATGCACTAGATAAGATTGAGTTTCATAGGAAAAGTTCATAGATGTTATATTCTATCATAACTACCATGGCTATGAGTATCAACTAGCTTCAGAATACAATCATAAACACGAGGGATAAAGTGAAGGTTGACAAATTCTCATCATATGCTAAAGATCTTAGGATTAAGTCTTTAGAAGAGTTGGTTATTCAAGTAGGATATGATCCTGCCAATGTCAAAGCAGCAGAAGAGTTAGTAAAGAAAAATAATGTTGACATTGTAGCATTAAGGAAACAACTCAAGCTTCCACCAACTGAACATCCACTGGCCAGAGAAATAGTACAAGAGCAAAATCATAAAGATGAAATGATGAACTTAATTTTTCAATTAACATGACAGATAAAAGAGATGGAGATTCAAATGGAAAAACTTGTCCATGAAAGAGAAACTACAAAAGCACCTGAAACTCCTACAGTAATTCCCATGGTTACTATTGTTGTGCCTTCAACTCTGGCAGAAGAGTTGGCACCAAAAGAACCACTGGCTACTATAGTGCCAGTGACATCATCCACAACTTTAGCCACAGAATCCTCTATTACAGTAGCTCAACATTCTGATGAGCCTAGTAAACTAGTAAAAGCCATGGAAGAAATGTCACTTCAAACAAATGAGGTTAACATATTGAAGAAAGTGATTGACAATCTTGAAGAAACCAAAAATCTAGCTCAAATCAATGTTAAAACTCATGAACAGAGGGCTAACAGGTTAAATAATGAGTTGAAGAATCTACAAAAATATTTGACCTTGAAAGAGCCAATTTCTTATGTAAAGAATCAGTTATGGAGTAAAATCATTGAAGCCATCAATGATGTTTGGCCATCAATTCAGGTAATATATGAGCAGAGGGATTTACTG
The DNA here is from genome assembly GCA_034641835.2 of Pinus albicaulis. Classification (NCBI taxonomy): domain Eukaryota; kingdom Viridiplantae; phylum Streptophyta; class Pinopsida; order Pinales; family Pinaceae; genus Pinus; species Pinus albicaulis. The sequence continues at coordinate 343,093,619 of CM076572.1, forward strand.
AAGGCAGCACAAGCAGAGATTCAGAAAATAAAAGATGAGCTAGGCGACAAACCTGAGCAAGCCACAGAATTGATAAAGTTTCTCAACAGTAAAAACAAGTAGGAGTTGGAAGAAATAGAAATCACTGATAGGATAGAGACAAACCTTGAAATAACTTTCAAAGAAGAATCTGATGAAACAACTTGAAGAGAAATGTGAAAACATGAACATAGCCATAACCAAGTTTATGGTTAAATTTGAAAAATTGAGGCAAAGAAGTTTGCCTAACATTTTGGTCATTAATGATAAACACATGCCACAGGAGGACTACAATAAGAAAATCAAAGAGTATGCAAAAGAGCAGGTGGACAAGACAAATGGACAAGGTATTCCTACAGAGAAGGTCTTACTCAGAAGTTTTGAAGAATTATTTTATTTGTAGCATGAGATAAGACATTTATTTTTCATAAAACCAACATTTTCTAGATATACTGAGGCGGATGAAAACTTCAGGAAGCTGAAAAAAAAATACAAATTCCAAATGATGAAGCTTGGTAATCACTCACTGACTTACTGTAAAAGTCAAATTGTAAAAATAAATACATAAACAGTTTGTTGATTTTTTCAGTCAAAACAGAATTTATTACAGCGGTAAGGAAGTTTTTACAGAGTTTAAAGAGTATCCGAGTTAAAGGGTATCAAAGGATAAAGAGAATCAGAGTTAAAGAGTATAAGATAATGAAGATAATATTTCAAAATAGATTTGAAATATCTATGCCAACAAAGAGGGTACCAAGGCAGCCAGTTGCACCTAATCTACAAACAGTTTTCTATTTTATTTGGATAAATAGGACAGCTTGTTGATTTGTTAAGCAAATGTCACTATTTTGTTGTAAAGATATTTTATTTCTCCTTAGATAATTCCTAGAAGCATTCTAGGATATTTTGTAGACATTTTTGTATAAATACTTCACTCTTTGAAGTATTAGTGTGGAATAAATTGCTGAATATTTCTATAGTCATTTTTGTTGGACTTGAAGGCTTTTTGTTGCAAATTTCGAGTAGCAGACTGGATCAAATCATTTAGCATCATATTTCAAGATTCATGTGATGAGCCATTGAAGTGAAGTACTTTCTACTTGTCATTTTTTATTTTCCCATGTTTTCATGCATCCATTATGTATTCTAAATTTGAATGATAACACAGGAGTATTATTTTAGGATTTGTTAAAATCACCCTTTCCTTACTGTTTATCATTTATATGTTTTCTACTGATTTCTAGAGTAGGGAACCCTTAATTTCTCCCTCTTTCGAATGACCTTTGTTTACTCCTTCCTTATCCAGATCAAATAATCCTTCATTGCTCTTTATCCCGATCAAACCACTTCACCAAATCAGCCTTCCAAGATCTTCAAAGCTTATCTATCTTGCCCTGAAAACATTTGACTTTTTGACCTTGATCCTAGTTCTGTCTGCTTGACTTTTGACTCCTTAGCCCAATGGACAAACAGATTTCCCACTATCCATCTCATTAAGTGATTTTTCCCACCAAACCAAACCAAATCAAAACAATTTTTGCACAAACATAACTAGCCTAATATCTTATAATAAAAACAAATTTAAATCTTAAAGAGAGCCCTCTCTAAACCATAGGAAGGCTAGATCCTAGAGTTTAAAAGTTGATTTGTGGTTACCTCTAGTATTCTTAGACTATAAATCAAAATCTCACAACTTGAGAATTATTAGAGTGATAACAACACCACATACACAATTTGGTTTTTTTGTGTAAATAATGGGTGTTTCTATCACCTACCCTCAAGCCGAGTCTTCTAGACTTAAGATGACATATTTTCTCTTCACCTCTTAATTTATATTGTAGATTAAGGAGTGCCTATTTTTCTTCCATTAATAATTCAATTGAGATGGGTTCTTTTTTTATATAGCTTTATATTTCACTTAGTTGCAAGTTGAGGGCACTGAATTCTATGTCTTGTGTCTGGAAATTCCCTTTAGCTGAGTCAACCTTGAGAGCAAGTTTTCTTATTTTTATCTCTTGGTCCTAAATATGGAAAAATGAACATTATATCCACTAACACCAAGCTTGTGAAACAATACTATAAAACATAAGTTCATTGATCCAAATAGGAAAAAAAAAGAAAGGGAGAGGGTCATAATCCTCTTTGGGAACCAAGGAAAGGGAAACCGGGAAATGGTTTGATCCCCTCCAAGCAAGGATGAAAGATTAAAGGGAGAGGATTTCCTCTAGAAAGGAATTATAAACCAGAAAGAGGTCAAGGCACACAACAATACACCTTGGACCCAACCTGCAGTTTGACCATGTGAACTTGCTTTTGACTAGATTTAGATCTATTAGATCCAAGCAAGAAGAAAAATATTCCATCCTTTTAAGGAAAATATCTCTAACTAGGTTCCCTCCTTTATTTTTCCAAGAATGAATGGTATTATTGAAATCTCTTATGAAGATAAAATTAGAGCCCCAATGTGAATCATTGAGATTGCAGAGAGAGTTCTAGTAGGCTTCCTTTTATGATATGCTATTGGCATATACACATTGATTATACTGTAATATTTACCAAAGGGTGTGTGGATAATACTAATGGTTAATCAATTTAAAGTGGAGTGTACTTTAACAATATTGAATAAGGAGTAGGACTAAAGATTGTAGAGGCCCCTAGATGCCCCCTATAACTTATTTCTTTTATGGAGCAACCTCACCAAATGGATTTTCATTTTTGAAGGCCTTCTAGTTCTTATGTTTTGTCTCCTATATTAGGATAATTTAAGGCTTTTCTTCTTTTTTCAAATGTCCAACTATTGTGGTTTTTCCTTCACTTCCCAAACCCCTGCAATTCCAAGAGTGAATATTCATTATTTATTGGTTCTTTTTAGGATTCCTCCCTAGGGAGGAATATAACTACTTAAATTTATTCTACTTCTAGTATCCCTACTATACATTCCTTCTATTTTTGTCTAGGTCCCAAGCTCCTTATAATTATTTTCTTTATTTTCTCATTTATCACGGTTTGGTTTCAAGCCTATTTTCCCTATCAACCTACTAACTACAAACTCTTAATCCATTTCATTATCAAATATTTTGTATGAGATGAACCTCAGCTGGGAAAGGGAAGGCTCAATGAATAAATATCCTTGGTGGGTGAATGTACAACATCATCTTCTTGTCATAATCCTCCTAGAGCCTGTAATTGAACTGGAGCATGTTCCAAGGGGGGCATATCTTTTGGTTTGCCTCCTTCCTCTATATGAACTTAAGAATTCAGGATATTTTATGTGTTACCCAAATGATCTGGTATTTTGTACCTATTTCGTTATGGGTTCTTCTCACTTCCCTTGTTGATAGAGTGCAAATGCAATCTCGAAATGTGCCTAAAGGTAGAGGGATATCAAGGAATTGAGGATAATAGATGATCATAATAATGAGGGGCTTCTAACCTATGGTTGGAATTTTTAGTTTTAGGTTAATTCCATTATTCCCCCTAAGCTACTTATCCTTACGTATATTTGACTTTTGGGAAATTTTTGGAAAAGTGGCCATATTCGTGAAAAAAATTGTACTTAAATGGGATTTGATAATATTCCATAGGGTGGATGAAAGAGAAACTACCCAATGTTAGTTGTATGGATTTTTATGGACCCTTCACAAGACACACTTCTGCACAAATCTAGGTACAAACAAGCATCCCATCTTGTGGTTGAACGTTTTCAATGTAGTTTCTGAGATAATTTCCTATGTTTTTTATTGTTTCCTTATTCCAACAATGAAGGGAAGTTGGGGGAGTTTAACCCATACTAGAATTTGCGACAAAATGATATTCTCAAGGTTTAATTTTGGATTCCAATGATTTAAGCATAAACCCTGAGCTTCGAGGAACTAAGTATTGCTTTTGAAGATCATATTGTGGTCTTCCTTTTCTTCAAATAAAATGGCATAGAATCCACTACCATGGAACAAAAGTGATAACTTCCCTTTGATAAAAGGCCACCAATTTTTGTGCATCCATGAAGCAAGTTTCTGCACGGAAGGCCCAACTCTAATGAACTGGCATATTAAGCCATGATTTGCAAGCCTAAGGGCCATATCCCTCAATTATGTTGGATGAACAAACACCTTTGTAATCTCATCAAGGTGTTTTTCAAATCAGGAGTGTTGGGACTTCACATATTTGGAAATGGAAGAGGCTAGAGCATTGAATGTAGCAATGTCCAAAGGAGGGGAGAGGGATACAACTCCTTGTACGGGCGAAGCCATGAATAAAAGAACATAGGGGAGAGCATAAATTAGAGTTAATATAGAACTCCCACATTGGCACCATTGGAGAAGGAATCCCTCAATAAATAATAATATTCCAATCCCCTTGATCTATCCCACCTTACTAACAAATAGTTGATTACTTTTTGTCACATGTTCACTCCACATGGGTCCTCCTCTTGCTAAATTGGCCATTATTGGTAAACCATTTTTGTTATTAATCTAGATGATGAGAAACCCACTTTCAAACCATGGGAGCCATAAATATTTTGTTGGTGTGCATATATTTATTGGTCATATTGGTCAAACTATGCCTCTTTTAAACACCTTATTGGTATTTTCATAGAGGGAAAAAAATTTACTAATTTAACAAGAGTTATGGCCTCAAAATGAGAACTCTAACCCAAAAAATCTTGTATTTTTGTGTACAAGCACCCAAATCACCCCCCCCCAAATAAAAGAATAGTGCTACTGCTACATATACATATATGTATACAATTAGTCCATATATGTCAAAGGCATTCTTGCTTGGCTTCAAAAACCCCCAAAAAATAGTTGTCCAAATAGTCCAACTGAATATGTATGATACCAAAAATGAAAATGCAACATGATAACCTCAAAAATACCATTATACATTGCTATCAAAAAAAAATTTACTCCCAAAAAAGTACAATGCAAGCCACACATAATTTTTGATAAGAGGAAAATTTTATGATATTTTAAAATATGAGATTTTAACTAGGCCCAAGGGTCATGAAGATATTTTGTTCATTGTCCTTCCTTATTTGTTGTAACCTTTCATATGTCAAGTTTAAAGTTCAAGCGTACTAGTAAGAGCATGTGCCAGTGCAAGATGTAATAGAAGATTTTATTTTTAATAATAATAAGAGGACAGAGACAACAACAATGGTCGTCTTTCCTAGTTGGGTTTTCACTGTATTGATGTCCTATGACGATGATGTTGCATATATTGCACAGTTAAATATTTATAAATGGTTTATTCATCATGCTTAGTTGTACATAAATATGTAGATTAATAGTGGATTCTGCTTCTGCATTGAAAAAGTGAAACTATTAATTGCCAAAAATATTCCTAGTTCATCCTCCCCCCCCCCCCCCGCTCGCCCCCTCTTAGTGTTTCTAAAAATTGGTTTAAGAGCCTGATCCTTCAATAATTAGCTTGATTCCTAGAAGGAAGATACGATGAGAACATATTAAGGTCACTAACTCCTAAGTTCAATGTAAAAGCTTCAACAATTGAATAAATGAAATACTTGAGTCAACTATCCTTAGAAATACTTCATGGGATCTTGACAACATACGAAATCAGGACATAGGGGGATCAATAAAAAATCAAAGAAGTTGCCTTCAAAGCTACAAGAAAAAGAAAATAAAAATAAGAGCTTAAAGACACTAGTTATATTTTAGATGGAGAAGAGGTAAACTTCATTAGGAATTTGTAAATGGGAATCGAAAAATTAAAAGGTAAGCTTCCATTTAAATGTTTTGGTTGTGGAAGGGTTGGACACTGTGTTGCTAAATGTCCATACAAAGACAATCTTGATAAGAAATAGAAGGGAAAGAACATATCCAAGAAAAATGTCAAAAGGAATTTCTCTAAGAAGAAAATTTGTATTCTAATAAAGATAGTGAAGATACATCGAATAATGAGATAGATGAAGATTCCAACTACAAAAATATCTTGGCTCTTAAAGATCAATTGGCTAGTGAATTGAATAATTATGAAATTGATGATTTAATGAATGCATTGAAAGAAATCGTTAGACTCAAAAATATAAAAAAAGACCCGGAAATTAAAGAGAATAGTATTATTGAAGAAATAACTCTCCTAAAGACTCACCTAGAAGAAACTAAAAGAAGAGAAGATTTTTTATGAAACAACTTCAAGACAAAGAGAGGTATCGCGAGAAGATGGAATCATAAATTGTGGCCCTAAGGAAAGATTTTGAGAAAACAAAGTCTCGATCAAATAGGAACCTCAAATGGGTAAGGGAATCTGAATCATTAGATAATATTATTAATGATCAATGCTCTCCTCTAATTAAGAAATGTCTTAGATACAGTGCTACTCATAATCAAAAGGTTTCAGATCCAACAAGCATAGATCCATAATTTTATATCAAGGCTCTTAGTAAGACTCTTCCAAAGCAAGATGAATCAAATGACTCACAAGAAAGAAAGCAACCAAGATTAGAGACAAGACTATTCCTCGGCTGTAAAAGTTGGTTTCATGGTTATTGTTTTACTTGTAACTTGTATGGCCATAAGGCCACTAAATTCATATCTATCAATTGGAATAGAGGCAAAAACCATCTAATTTTGAGACCTGGCACTAGTATCAAACAAGCTTCTTATGACATGAAGTTTTATGCATGTCACAATATTTAATACATGGCCAAATATTCCTAGAAGTACATAATTTTCAAGCCATCCAACCAAATGTAGCAGTTAATTAAAATTTGGATGAAGAAGGAGAAGCATTCAAAGAAGTAGGGGAAGACAGTCCCCACTGCAATGTATTGTACCTGATGCATATTTCTAAAAGGATTGTAGAAGTGAATGTGAGGTGCATAGCCTCAAGAGAAGTAGATGGTGGCAACATAGGAACTTGATGACTATCAAGTCTGTAGTATCACCTTATTCTTTCGAAAGAGGTGGATGAATTTAGGGGGAGAAATACATGAAAAGAAGGTTTACATGTGTACTATTTCATTGGTTCAGTTTTATGTGGCTAGTTTTGAAGCTTTATGTTGAAACCCAAATAATATGGCAACCATATGACCCTTATGCATAATCATGATTTGGATGACTCTTGATGTGTTGTTAGATCATTGATTTATGCACATAAGATTTGATATAAGACTTATAAATGATGTAAATGTGTGGTGATGAAGGATTGGCACATGTTCAAGGGGAGCATCTCACATGGCTCCAGTATTTTAGTGATTTATTGTTGTAATTATGGCCCCTTACTAGCAAAAAATGGAATGCACTTATTTTATATTAGTTTATTGCAAGGGTTATTATAGTTTGAGGAGTATATAATTATTTCTTTGGATTATGATCTCGTGAATAGAGAATGTGTTGACCCTAATGGTGAGAGGTCAAAATATATGTTGGGTTCATGAGTTGTCGATGGTGATTCATTGCAAAATCTTATGTTGTTGTTGTTGTTAGATTAGTTCCCTTACATTTCCTCTTTGGTGCACTATTTGACTGACCACTCACTAACGATGTTGGAAAGATGGTTGATGTATTAACTCATATGTTGCTAGTGATGATTTTGTTGCTTGTCGATTTGTTTCCTGGAAATATAATTAGTGTTATAGAAGTGTGTTTCTATAGGGTTTATCATCATGATTGATATGTCGTTGTCACTATGTCATGAGCATATTATGTTTTATCTTTTGATGCATTTAGAGATACATTGTTTCCAACACATATTGTAGAGGTGTTTCAAGTTCAACTATATGCCAAAGCCTTGTCTTGTATATCATTGAAGTATCCATTCTCTCAATTTTGTATTGGGTCATTTAATGGAATTATGTAACTTGATTCCATGTAGTCATGAGTCATTGGTTAGTGATAGGCATGCTTATAGAAGAGCTATATATATATTACAACCATGTATTTACTCCAAGGATATTTGTACTGGTATTACACATCATTATACACCATTGGTCAAAAGTGGGTTAGTCTCTTGCACTTGGAGATGAGGTTTTACAAAGAATCAAAGAGAGTATGATTGCAACCCTAATGTGTGCTTAGGGGGGGAATTATCATCATGAAAGGCATATTGTGTAACCGAGTTGCAATAGAAACATAAACTTCTATTAGAAGATTATTTTGTATCAGCTTTGTATTCAGCTTGATGTTGAGCAATTCATGGGTAGCACCTCTCTCATCCTGGTATTTCCCTTTGCCATTTATGTCAAAGGGAGAGAGAAGGACCTGGAATTTTTTAGGAGGTTTAAATCAACTCCAAAGTGGGATATTGTTGGCATTATGGCTAGTATGTTGGCCTTGATGTCAACTCGAATCATGATCTTGTCACACTATGTCAATTTGGATTGTGCTACACTCTTCATGACTGACAGTAGTTTTCTAGGAGGATGCAGAGGTATCTGGAAATATGTATTCTTCTGATGCTTATAGAGAAAGCTAGACAGGTTCTCGAAATGACGAAGCCATTTGTGAAAGGCCTAGGTAAAGGGTCCTGGTAACATAGTTGAAGAAGTAGAAAAATCACATTATAACATGCCCTAGAGAGCATGTTACTTGCATTATAATGAACTTATCGAGATCAAAGGATGCATTAAATTCTATAGGTAAATAAAATGTAAAAACCATGGGAAAACCCAATGAAATTCCCATGGATTTCCAATGCACAACATCTATTTGATCCTATCAAATATTACCTTAGTTTTGCTCATGGTAATGTGAAGAATGAAAGGCTATAAGAAGGAAATGGGCTTGATTAGTCAGTGTGAACATTTGGATGATATCAATTTGGTGTTGGCACTAGTATTCCATGCAACTATTTTTGTTGGTTTCATTTTGACCGGGATAGATATCATGAAGGGTGAATGGATCAATTAGCTCTATGTTAATGAATTTGATCAAAAAGTTATAAATTATCTATATAAAAATTGTAGGATTAAGTGTATTGGCGCATAAGGAGAATATCTACAATGATTTATCTTCTGAGTGATTAGCTTTTTATGCAAGAAGTTTGAAGGTCATATACAATAAATTATAGTCACTTCTTGCTTGTACATTATTTTTTAATTACAGAAGGGTTATTTTGTTTTGCGCGTCTCATTTATTCACCAATAATTTGAATATATGCACTGATATCTAAGTTTGTTTTATGCACCACTGAAGGTTTATTCTAGCTTATGGATACCATACAATTGTTGAAGCTAGCTTTGGACCATACTCTTAGATATAGCATATGTAGTTGTCACTGGTTTTGTTGCGGAAATAGATTGAGTATTTTGGATCGACAGAGGCTTATGCTTTATAATATTCTTGAGATTGGTGTGAGCACTTTTTAGAGAGTATTGGTTGAATAATATGCATTGTTGGCGCTATATTCTTAATCTATTGTTGTTACATTTGAAACAAATTTGTATTACAAATATTGCGTGTTAATAAGTTTGTTACAAGGGTCTAGGTAGAGGAATATATAAAATATTGTTTAGTCAGAGGTTCATGTATGTTGTTGTCTTTTTTCTGATGTTGTATGCCTAATATATTTATTTTTTATTGAAAGTATTTATTCACATAGGATTGAGGCCAATGTGCCAATGAAGTTTATGAATTTAATGCTTTCTTGTTTTT